>CABHPP010138177.1:10069-37429 GCA_902168425.1 Peromyscus attwateri | reverse complement strand
TTTTTTTTTTTTTTTAAGATTTATTTATTATGTATACAGCATATGTGACTGCAGGCCAGAAGAGGGCACCAGATTTCATTACAGATGGTTGTGAGCCACCATGTGGTTGCTGGGAATTGAACTCAGGACCTCTGGAAGAGCAGTCAGTGCTCTTAACCTCTGAGCCATCTCTCCAGCCCTTGTCTGAGATTCTTAATCTCAGGGTCGTGGGTTCTTCCTTCTGGAGAATTCAGAGATTGCTAGTGGGAAGACTTATTTTTCACTGTGGAAAACTTGAACATTATTAATATCAAAATGGAAAGTTCAGGTTTAGGGATTTGAGGAAGGATTTCCAGAAATCAAGGATAATCATGGGAAGAAACAGAATCTTGACAATAATGATCTCTAGATTATTGGTTTTCTTCTGTCTCACACCAGTAGGCTCTTCTGGTATGAGACAGAATCTCCTAATTTTTCTTTTAGCAATATGCTTGGGTTTAGAGAAGGAGAGAGCCACATTCCAACTCCCAAACCAGCTTGATTTATAATTGAATCAGGATCACCGCTATTCTAGAGTTAAAGAGATATTGATGTTAAGCAGTGAGATATTACCCTGTAGAGTATGTTGTTACCAATAGGTCCTTCCTTTATGTGGTAGACGTCTAGGTGTTCAAGGTCTTATGATTTCTTGAAGATGGGTATTTTTATTATCTGTATTACCTGTAAAGACAAAAAACAGAACCCTGCCTCAACCCTTGTTTGTTGAGTTTTTCTTACAACTTGTAGAGTTGTCACATTGGTGGATGAGCTATTACTTCCCCTCATCAAGGAGTTTCTCCTGTTCAAAGTGAATTTTTTTTAAAATTTATTTATTTATGTATTTTTTAATGTGCATTGGTGTTTTGCCTGCATGTATGTCTCTGTGAGGGTATGGGATCCCCTGGAACTGGAGTTACAGACAGGCTTGAGTGGCCATGTGGGTGCTGGGAATTGAACCTGGGTCCTCTGGAAGAGCAGCCAGTGCTCTTAACTGCTGAGCCATCTCTCCAGCCCCTCAAAGTGAATTTTTTATTAATTTTGTTGGTATCCATAGCTTTTCTTCTCCTACAGAAACAAAAGCAAAACTCCTTCCTCAATGTAGGACATATCCTGGTTTCCATTCTGAGGTCAACACATCTTTGAAGTGGCATTTAAATGTTTTGATAACTTAGAATTCTGTTGACATGAGACATGATTGGTCCTGTCAGCACCGATCTGATCCCGGGAAATTGTTGGGCTTCTAAGACACTCTATTTGGAAGTTGTCTTCTTCTTGGAACAAAATGGCCTGCTGGGCAAAGAACTGCCCTTGCCTCGACTGCTGACAGTATGAATGCTGTCCTTTCCAGACGAGCAGGACACAAGGAAAAGTGACTACTGAACCTTGTCAAGACAGGGTAAGATGGTCTTTCAAATTTTCTGCTTCTGAAAATGGTCTGTCAGATATTCTAGGTCTGTAGCCAAATTGGATGCCCCAATGATGCTGAGAAACTTTAGGTGTCTATCCAGGCTGCCGGCTGTCTCTGTCTAGCAAGAATTTCGGAAATTGCTTGCTTGCATCTTCCATTTTCTCAGGTATTATGTTCCTTCTCAGGTCTTTGATGAAGTTGAAGATGAGATAGTTACAGGTACAATCGTCTCATATCTTAGCTAGGACATATTAAGTACTAGAGTTATTATAATCTTCAGAATAGGACAGCTATTGGAGTAATCTCGGTAATTTGACATTTGCCTATGACTTGGATATTTCTGGACATTTAGCATGTGTGGTAATACATTGTGTACCTCAATAAAGCTTACCTGGGGAATCAGGAGACAGAGCCAGCCACTAAATTAGACATAGAGGTCAGGCAGTGGTGGCACACACCTTTAATCCTATCACTTGAGAGGCAGAGATCCATCTGGATCTCTGTGAGTTCAAGGCCATACTGGGCTACATGAGAAACAGAACCAGGCAGTGGTGACACATGCCTTTAATCCCAGGAAGTAATATGGCAGGACACAGAAAGGTTTATAAGGCGTGAGGAAACAGGAACTCGCTCTCTTGAGGCTGAGGATTTTGTAGTAGCTGGCTGTTCTTCTCTGATCTTTCAGCTTTCACCCCAATATCTGGCTCTGGGTATTTTATTGTAAGACCTCATAAGATTTGTGTTTCAAGCATATCTTTCTTTCTTTTTTTTTTTTTTTGATTTATTTTGTTTACTATATAAACAGTGTTCTTTCTGCAAGTTTGCCTGTACATCGGAAGAAGGAATCAGATCTCATTATAGATGGTTTTGAGCCACCATGTGGTTGCTGGGAATTGAACTCATGACCTCTGGAAGAGCAAGCAGTCAGTGCTCTTAACCTCTGAGCCATCTCTCCAGCCCCTCAAGCATATCTTTCTTGTTTGATGTTGTTCTTGTTGGTTGTAGTTCCATTTTTGTTTATGCTATTACCCTTTGTTTTTCCTGGAAAATACTTGATAATCATTCTTATTATATATAGTTTGCATTAAGTTTAGAACCTTCTTATTTAGACATAAGGGGGAAATGTAGTGGTATTTGCTCCACCCATGACCTTGGGCTTTAGGGCCCAAAGGAGGTGATGCTTCTTGCCTTGCATGTGACCTCTTAAAAAGAAAAGGAGAAGGGGCTCATCACAAGCTGCCTGCTTCCTGGTGTGATGAAACTGCCAAGTGGATTTGCTCCTGGTCAGATCAGAGGACGACTTCAGCTGTCTACTCCATTCTGTATTCATGAGTGTATTTCTTCAATTTACCCTAATAAATTTTCCCAATACTCCTTTAGCAGACTCCTGTGGATTTATTGAATTAGCCAGGCAGTGTTTTGGGACCAGAATGGGTTATAAGAATTATTTTTGAAGAAATAACATATTAAAGTAATTAGGTTTATAAATTAATTTTGATTAAACATTTTGAGTTTAACAAGTAACTTTTAGTTCACAGTTCTTTATTATTTTTTGTCGGGGGAGGATGTAGATTTTTCAAGACAGGGTTTCTCTGTGTAGTTCTGGTTGTCCTGGAACTCGCTCTGTAGACCAGGCTGGCCTCAAACTCAGAAACCTGCCTGCCTCTGCCTCCTGAGTGCTGGGATGAAAGGTGTGCGCCAGCACCTCAGGACTATATAGTTCTTTATGTATGCTGTGTCAGACCTGGGTTCTTGACTCAGGACAAAAAGCCTCAAAAGCTGTATGTTGAAGCATTCTCAACTTTGAACAAGTTCAAGGGCTCAAAGGTAACCTTTATTGGAGTTTAATATTACAAAGATTAAAAGACAAAGATATATTCATTTTGCTTTCAATGACCTTATGTTTTAAGTATTTTTTCAATTCTGCTCAAAGATTAACAAACCTTGCAAACAGAATAGGCAAAGTTAAGAGTTCTCTATATACTTCAGATAAAATAAAATTTCATATTATAAGTTAAAATGCCTTGGGACTGTTGCGTGTAGAGTAGTGGTAGTGGATATACAGCTATATGTTCATCAAAATCTACCGAACTGTATTCTTAGGCTATGAAGAACTAATCTTACTGTCTACAAATCAACAAGACAGCAGAGGAATTCAAGGTGGAATGTAGGTTGTGATAAGGAAATTCAAATATATTACAAATGTATGACATCACCGTCTTTCAGAGTGGAGAGGCTGAGGGCTGACCTAAATCATTTTGTAAAAACACAACTAGACATCGTAGGTGAGAGGATGGCAGGGTTGCAGCCATCTCAGAGAAGGGTCAGACTCGGGGCAGCAGGCCCTGGGAAACTCATCAGAGGATGTGCTGCCCCTAGACCCAGACAACTAAGAGACACATAAAAAACCGAGTTCCAGACATTTCCTGCCATAACCTAAAGAATATGATAGATTATATACCATAGCTGTCAGAGGGAACAGGTTTCCTGCAGATAAGAAATGGGATGTCTTACTGTCAGAGAAACGGGTCTGCTGATTATATAGATGTGATGACATCGATTGCTAGATTCCTTGCAGCTGTAGCTCTCCAATCGGTTCCAACCAAGCATCTCTAACCTAAAGTAAGCACCAGTCCTGAGCTTGTAACTATACAGAGTTGGAATTCCCCCCAGACCCCCTACCCTAACCATTACAAAAGCCCTGCTTGATTGCTACTCAGGGTCTCTCCTGCTCAGCTGTTGCATGAGACGGATGGAGAGACCCAGGTTAACTCACAACAATAAAAAGACTCTTTGCTTTTGCATCAGATTTGGTCTCTTAGGGGTCTTTGGGGGACTTTGGGTACAACAGCAGGGCAAACCAGAAGGGAGGCAGGAGAACACCTCGCTGGTAAATTTGTTCAGCATGGGTGTAGGCTATCAGTTCTGAAACTACAGATATAATGGAGAACAAGTAGGTGAGTATCTTGAAGCTAATGATCTGGGTTTCTTATCATTGGAGAACCTTCTGATAATCCTCAGGAGTAAAGCAAAATTCTTGAAAGTGGGCTGGGCCTAGTAATTCTCCTTACATGACTAGGACAGGAGGAGAAAACAGTTCCTTTACTTTACAGATGTCTGGAAGACATTACTTTAGTCAGGTGCTCAAGGTGATGCCAACGACTTGACCTATGTATTGTGTGTAACTGTGAGATGCTGCTGTTCTGTGGTGTCCTCCTCCATAGAAAGCACCAAGCAGCCCCAAATGAGGAACATTTTGAAGTGTTAAGATTAGTGTAGACCAAAAGCCTTTTGCAGAATATAGAAGATTGAGGAGGCATACCAACCAATACAATGTGCTATCTTCAATTTGATTTTTTTTTTTTTCTGAAACAAGGTTTCCCTATGTACCCTTGTCTAACTTGGAACTTATGTTTCTCCTGCCTTAGCATCCCAAGTATTGGGATTACAGGCAAGTCCCACCAAATATTGGCTCTGAATTAGATTCTTGAACAAAATAGGAACTCTCCCCCACCCCCCACCCCCCGACAGGGTTTCTCTGTGTAGCCCTGGCTGTCCTGGAACTCACTCTGTAGACCAGGGTGGCCTCAAACTCAGAGACTTGCCTGCCTCTGCCTCCTGAGTGGTGAGATTAAAGGCATGCTTCACCACCAACCAGCTTTGTTCACACTTTTTACCAATGTAAAAATTTAATAAAAAGGTTATTTGATTCCTTTTTTTTAATATGAGACAGCAGGGGGACCATCCAACTGAACGCAGGATTTTATTTAGTCATGAGAGATGACTTACTCTCAAGAGAAATCTACTCATTAACTCATCCATCTTTGCATTATTTTGGTAAAAAAAAATTAAATGCTAATATTTATGAGATTTTGAGTCCTGAAGAATAAGTAGGATCTAGAAAAGCAGTCATAAAAAAAAAACAGAAATCATATCACCTGCTTCCTTAAAACTTTGTATGGCTTCCTTTTCTACATCAGTCCCCCCTCAACACACACACTCACACTTCCACAGCTCATTATGATCCCATTATGATTGCATTGCTGTCTGGCTTCTATTTCCTTTCCTACCAATTGCCGCCTGGCCTCATGCTTTCTGTGTATGCATGTGTGTGACTGCGTTTGTGATGCTGAACTGAACTCAGGACTCAGGGTATGCTGTGTAAGTACTCTGCCACTAAGCCATAGCCCAGCTCTACCTTCACAGTTATTGACTATACAACCATCCCTTGGGACGGGCCCCATGTCACTCCCTCTCTAACAGAGTATATTTTACATATAAGCCACATATAAAATGGTATAATATGTATAGATATTATAGTTATAGCCAACATATACCCTCCTCCTGTACTTTATCATATCTAAATAAATTATAATTTCTAAAGCAATGTAAATGTTATCCAAGTAGTTGCTGTAAAGCATTGTTTAGAGAATAAGGGGGGAAAAGCATGTATATATATATATATTTGGTTTTTCGAGACAGGGTTTCTTTGTGTAGCCTTGGCTGTCCCGGAACTCACTCTGTAGACCAGACTGGCCTCGAACTCACAGAGATCCATCTGCCTCTGCCTTCCAAGTGCTGGGATTAAAGGGTTGTGCCAGTACCTCCTGTTTGCCTATACATTTTAAGAGGTATAACTTATAATAAAAAGCAGATATGTGTGGGCTGGAGAGATGGCTCAGCAGTTAAGAGCACTGGCTGTTCTTCCAGAGGTCCCGAGTTCAATTCCCAGCAACCACATGGTGGCTCATAACCATCAGTAATGAGATCTGGCGCCCTCTTCTGGCCTACAGACAAATGTGCGGCAGAACATTGTACACATAATAAATAAATCTTTTAAAAAAAAAGCAGATATGTGGACTGGAGAGGTGGCTCAGACTTTAAGAGCACTTGCTGTTCTTGCAGATGACCAGGGTTCAGTTCCCAGCACCCACAAGGTGGTTCAGAGATCCAAGCCCTCTTCTGTAATCTGTGGGCACCAGGCATGCACATGGTGTACATCCATACATGCATTCTAAAACACTCACATACGTAAAATACAAATAAATAAATCTTTTCTGAAAAGCAGGCTCCTCCTTTAGAAAAGATGAGATAGGCTCACGGTCACAAATAGCCATGATGGAGCCCCAAAGGGACACAAGAATCTTTAGTTCTGCCATTTCCCTTCAGATCCAAGAACAAAGGGAGTTTCTGACTCTTAGAGATTTTTGAGGTGGAGGAGTGTATTCCATACTACATGGCCTCATCTACATGCTAGAAGTAAGAAAGGCACTGTTAAAGACGAGCAATGGGTCAGGGAGATGACTCGGTGGGTTAAAGGTGCTTGCCACACAAGCCTAACATTTGACTTCAAGCCCAGAAATCCATGGTGAAAGGAGAGGACAGATTCCTGAAAGTTGTCCCCCGACCTCCACGTGCATGTCATCGCATACACACACACAAAAAACAAACAAACAAACAAAACAAAAACAAACAAAAAGCCAACCAACCAACCAACCAAACAAACAAACAAACAAAAACCACTAGCTGTCTTTGGTCTTGACAGTACACAGTAAAGGAATCATGACCTGCTTGTGCTTTCTTTGCTCTTTCTAATCCATTCTTCGATTTGTCATTGTGCTTTATGCCTCCAGACTGTAGACATTTACAGCAGCTTCCAAGGGGCCTCTGCTTTGCTGGTGTCTGCTGGTTTTGGTCAATGGAAAGCACCGTCAGGACAGCAAAGGACAGCGAAGAATGAGGTGCTCTTGACTGAGCTTGCCGGAAGGCTTCAAGTTCCTGCTGGGCAGGCCTCTCCTGTAGCTCTTGCCAAGCAAGTCACAATTCCTCCATGCCTGAGGATGTTACTTCCCTGTTGCTTCCCTTTCACCTAGTCTACACCTTTGTAAACTGTCCCTTCGGAACCATCCCCGTGTATCAGCCCTTAAATCTGAATGTCTATTCATTTCCTATTGAGAGAAACAAAACACAGACCAGGTAGTGGTGGCGCACACCTTTAATCCCAGCACTCAGGAGGCAGAACCAGGCGGATCTCTGTGAGTTCGAGGCCAGCCTGGTCTACAGAGAGAGTTCTAGGACAGCCAGGGCTACAAGAGAAAGAAACCCTGTCTAGAAAAAACCAAAACAACAACAAAAACAAAACCAAGAAACAAAACATAAAATGGTGAGCAGAATTACACTGTGGACTTCAGCAACACGAAACACAGAAGGAAGTCACGAGTGACTAGCACAATCCATAATAAAACACGTATACTTACTGTTGTCTTCTTTATTTTATTTTACTTTTTTTTTTTTTTTTTTTGGTCTGTGATTCATGGCTTCCGAGATGGAGCCTGCTGGAAGCAGATGCTGAGATGGGGCTTGGGGCTCAAGGGATTCATTTCCTCAAAAGAAAGGAGAAGAGAGCAGAAAAGCACAGAGGAAGTCACATTGCAAGGCTTAGTCAGCAGGAAGCGCTGGGTGAAGGAACGACCTTGCCCTTTACTACGTTGTTTATTCCCTGGATGCACTAGAACACCCAGGAGGAGTAATCTCAGGGAAGGTGACTCCCTGCAGCGAAGGCAGACTTTGACATCGCAGCCTGCGGCAGACTGCCAGCTGACTAGACACAGAGCAGTTGGCCAGAAAGTCCTACCTGGAGGATAGGAGACCAGGCCTCTCCATGTCTTCCACACAAGCTTCATTCTCTCTTTCCTAGGCCTTTTTTTCTTTCTGTGTGTCTGCCTACCTTGGGGACTTTATTCAAAGGCTCAGTTCTCATGCCTGGACCTTGGAAAAGCCCTATGGGTTTATTCATTCTGTATTCTAAGGCTGTGTCCTGACTGAACTTATCTTAAATTGTCAGAGTGACAGGCAGATGGTTTAAGGAAATACATTTTCACTTTAAGGAATTTGAGACAGTAGAAAAGAAGGCAATATTGTATAGGGTTGGCAATAATATCATCACCACACAATAAAAATCAAACACTTGTGAGGATGCTTTTATATTCTGATGGAAAGGCTGCTCTGTGATTTTAGCTGTAGGATACAATGTGTGACTTTGATGATTCAGTCTTCAGCTTTGTACAGTAGGCTCTCTTACCTCCAGTGGCTATATTTTGTTACCATGACATCCTCCTTAGTGCTAACTTTGTAGATGAATATAGATACATTTAATCTACACACTGACTCAACTGTTAGGTAATATCTAAGTTGATAGAGCTGGTGTGTGTAGTAGTTTCTTTCTTTTTTTTTTTTTCTTTGAGACAGGATTTCACTGTGTAGCCCTGGCTGTGCTGGAACTCACAGAGATCTGCCTCTGCCTCCCAAGTGCTGGGATCAAAGGAGTGTGCCACCACAACCCAGCTACATTTTCTTTTATCTTTAAATCACGATCTGAACAGAAAATGAGATCACTGAGTGCAGTAATTGGCATAAAGAGATGTAAGTAGAGAAAAGATTCAGAGATAGGGCTGCTAACCATGTGTACCCTTTCTTGCGTTTCAGTAGACAAATTTAAACCTTGCTGGCCTCTTATTGCTCTTTTTTTCTTGGAATTTTCGAATTAAATTTTATTATTTTTATTTATTTGTGTGTGTGTGTGTGTGTATGTACCCATGCGCATCATGGAGCTACAGTGTACATGTGACAGCCAGAGGACAGCTTGAAGGAACAGTTGGCTCTCCTTTACTTTATGTGGATTCCAGGAATTGAATGCACATCTTTAGGGCTTGTGACAAGTACACTTACCCCTGAACCATCTCCTTAGCTTAGCATCTATGTATGTATGTATATATGTATGTATGTATGTATGTATGTATCTATCTATCTATTGTGTGTATGTATCTGTGTTTCTATATATGTATTGATTGTATGTATTTATGAATCTATCTATCTATCTATCTATCTATCTATCTATCTATCTATCTACCTACCTACCTATCTAGTGTGTAAGTATAAGTGCCTAGAGATCAGAGGACAATTTACCAGAGTTGTTTGTCTCCTTCCACCCTGTGGGACCTGGGGTCAACTCTATAGTTAGGGCCTGGTGTTCACACAAGCCTGTGCACACGCTTTCATGATGTGTGCACACGATGTGCTCACATGTCATGTGCACGTGTGGAGGTCAGACTTTGTGCAGTTAGTTCTTTTCCTTCACCTATATTAAGCTCAGTATTAAACTCAGCTCCTGGTATTAAACTCAGGTCAGCAGGTTTGCAGATCAAGCACCCCACCCACTGAGCCATCTCACCTACCCGTTTATTGCTAATTTAGAACAGCATTAATTCTGAATTTAATTCATGAGGTCTTTAGTATTGAGTATAAACAACAATGACACTTAAATGAAATTGCTAAGTGTTCTCAATTTATTACTGGTTTTATTTTTTAAGATTTTATTCTTATTATTTTTATTTTGTTTATTTATTCTTATGTTTTTTGTTGTTTGTTTGTTTGTTTGTTTGTTTTGGTTTTTTCAAGACAGGGTTTCTCTGTGTAACAGCCCTGGCTGTCCTGGAACTCCCTTTGTAGACCAGGCTGCCCTCAAACTCACAGAGCTGCCTGCCTCTGCCTCCTGAGTGCTGGGATTAAACGCGTGCACCACCACTGCCCGGCTTATTTTTATTATTTTTAATTATGTGGCTATGTGTAGATTTGTGTACATGAGGTGCAGGTGCCCTCAGAGGCCAGAGGTGATAGATCCCTCTGGATACTGGGAACTCAACTTGGATCCTCTGCAAGAGCATAAATGCTCTTCACATATGTGCCACCTCTGAAGCTTCTAATGTTGGCTTTGATAAAATATATTGTGCAAATAACTTCATACCAAATCTTGAGGATGAAGAGTTAACACTCTCTCTCACTGACACGGGATCTTGCCCTGACTGATCTGGAAGTTTCTCTGTAGACCAGATTGGCTCGGAATTCTCAGAGATCCTGCCTCCCTGGAGTGCCAATATTAAAGGCATATGCTACCACACCTGGCCCCAAATCAGCCTGGCTGATTTTTATTTAAACGTCATTAACAATGATATTCCAGACTAATGAAGTTGGTCAAGAACCTAATGTACACTGTGTGTGTGTACACAACTATGGAATGCCCTGTTGCAAGTCAACTGACCCTCAAGTGCATGTTGGATCGGACTTTTTGGGGAAATGTACGAACCTTATTTTGGACAGAGCAGACTTCCATGGGTAAACAAACCAGCAGGCAATCGTATTTCTGTTCTTTTAGGACTTTGAAGCAAAGGTCCTTTACTTTAGCTTGTCGGGAATGGTGGATATGTGTCATTTCTGTCTGGCCCTAGAGTGCAGTGTGCTGCCTTGCGACCTGGGGACCTTTCAGATCTAGTCTGTTAAACAAAATTTCCCAATATAGGACTTTGATCCTTTAAAGCAACAACAACATTCAAAGGACTCAATTTTCCTAACTTATTTGTAAATGACACGTGCTCATTGTTATTTAAGAAAGAAAGCTATGAAGGAGAATCCATTCTGAAATCACATTTCCACCCTCTGGGGAGCCTTGCCAGTGATCTCTCATCTCTCACTCTCTCTCCGCGTTCAGAAAGACATGTGTCCTTTTAAATGAGTAGAAGAAGTCTCCACTTCTGTTTTATCCACAGCAGTGACTTAAAACACAGTAGTTACTGTGTTGTTTCTTCACAGTATGTACGTTTAATTTTTTTTTTTCATCCACTGAATGACATTGGGTGACTTAGCCTGTCTCTACTGTAGCTCATATGCAAATATCAGGGTGATACTGTCACCTACCCTGAAGCTGGTATGAAGCTGAAATCAGGTCGTGTATCTGCACACATTGTCTAGGTACTTCAGATAATATGTGGATCAAAGTCATTAGTTATTATGTTTTAACTATTATTCTAATTATGACTTCATAGTAACACTGAAGATTTTTAAAAATACTCAAAGAAATAGTTTTTCTGATAGTCATATTTCAAAATCATACTTTTAACATAAATTCATACTGCTTTTTGTATGACTATATACCTTCTTTTTAATGCCATGTGTACAGCAATTGTTTCTAGTTTAATTTCTATATTTGAAGCTTTTTTGCAAGGGCGTAAATTCATTTTGGATTATTCATTTAACTTTTAAAATTACATTTATTTATTTACGCACACTCTGGATCTCTGTCTCTTCTCTCTCTCTCTCTCTCTCTCTCTCTCTCTCTCTCTCTCTGTGTGTGTGTGTGTGTGTGTGTGTGTGTGTGTGTGTGTAAGTGTAGGTCAGACTACCACTTGTGGGAATCGGTTCTGTCCTTCCACCAAGCAGGTCCCAGGTAATATTAAACTCAGGTCATCAGCCCTCGTGGTGGTAAATGCACTTATTCACTGCATTATTCACTATTTTCTGGCTCTCTACCTTCTCTTTTGAAGTTAGAATTTACATGCAGTAAATATTTGGTTTGTACTTGTTGACTGATCTGCCTGAAGACAATGGTAGAGATTAACTACCTTTTTTGTGGAGGCTTAAGAACTGTCCTATTGGGCTCAAGGTTCCTTTAAGTGAGTCAGTTTCACATGGGCTACTTTATAAAACATTAGTCCGACTAAAAATCCCCGTTAATTATTAAGCCCTTCTGTATTATCTGGCTAACTGACACTGCAGATTGAGACAGAGAGTGTTAACTCCTGAGGCTGAGCCACGACACCCCCGGGAAAATGTAACTACGGAGGCACGGAACAACACTCAACCTTTTCCTCTTGTGCGTACGTACGGCTGGAGAGAGGGTCTGCTGTTCGGCTGGTGTGTCTGCGACCTAACAGGCATTCGGATGCTTGTTCAGGATCCCTGGTGTCTTGCGCAAGCATGGCGGAAATCAGAGTTCGAAGAGTCCTTCTTTTGGTTATTTCTCTGGCTAGGTGTCTGGAGGGCACAAAGCTGCTGGCACACCTCAAAAAGTGTGGTGACTTGGAATGTGAAAGTAAGTTTGCGTTTCTTCTTCTCACGTTAAACGCTCCTCCGGATGGACCTGGATGATGGATCAGCATTAATAATACTGAGAAATAGTTGAATGAAAAAGTGTAGCTTGATACAGAAAAGGAATTCTAGAAGCAAAATATTTTGTGACAGCATTATTATACATTTAACATACAAGACAAAAATAAGACTTGACATAGGAATATGTCAGAAATGGTATTAATCCAGGTGTCAAAAACTAAATAAAAACTAAAACTTTTACTATTTTTTTTTAAAGACAATTGAGTTGTTTAAAAAGATGTCAGGCAGCTTGGTAATTCACTATTTATGAAGCTTCTAAATTTTAGTTTCTATTTTTTTTTTTAATGATTTATTTATTGTGTATACAGTGTTCTGCTTGCGTATATCCCTTCAGGCCAGAAGAGGGCACCAGATCTCATTACAGATGGCTGTGAGCCACCATGTGGTTGCTGGGAATTGAACTCAGGACCTCTGGAAGAACAGCCAGTGCTCTTAACCTCTGAGCCATCTCTCCAGCCCTTTAGTTTCTATTTTACAATTTTGAATTTCTCTGATTCTTATGAGTTTCTCCCAAAATGTTTTTATTTCAAACATGATGATTTAGCTGTCTAAATTTTATCAAATGCTAATAATATCAAATGTTAATTTTTTTTATGTAAAAATGTTAAAGTGAACCAGGCGGTGGTGACGCACGCCTTTAATCCCAGCACTCAGGAGGCAGAGGCAGGCGGATTTTTGTGAGTTTGAGGCCAGCCTGGTCTACAGAGCGAGATCCAGGAAAGGCACAAAGCTACACAGAGAAACCCTGTCTCGAAAAAAACCAAAAAAGAAGAAAAAGAAAAAAAAATGCTAAAATAAGTGTTCCAATATAGATATTTATGATTTATAACATTCAATATTAAATTCTCTTGAGTTTCTATGATGAGAAATTAATTTCTACTTTGTTGTTTAAGAACTTATTTTTTAAATTTTTTATTTATTTTATATATATATATATATATATATATATATATATATATATGGGTATTTTGCCTGCAGGTATGTATGTATGTATGCATGTATGTATTATACAACATATGTGCTTAGTGCTCACAAAATCCAAAAGAGGGCATTGGATTCCTGGGCACTTGAGTTACAGACAGTTGTGAGCTTCCATGTGGATGTTGGGAACGAAACCTGGGTCCTCTGCTAGAGCAGTAAGATCGCTTAACCACCCAATCATCTCTCCATCTCCAAGAACTTAATTTTTTGTTATCCACATGATGATGTAAAATAATTTTATCCTACTGAATATGATGGCACATACCTTTAGTTACAGCACTCAGGAGACAGAAGCAGCCAGATCTCTAGTTCCAGGCCAGCTTGAGCTACATAGTGAGTTCTTCGTCTCAAAATAAAATCACAACAACAACAAAAACAGAAAAAGAAAAGATTGTATCTTCATCTTAGAGTTGCTGAAAATGAGTTATATCTTTCCCACATGAAAACTATTTCTAATTTTGTGAAATTAAAATACAAAATATAATTAAATGAAACAAAAAATTCTAACATATATATGTATAAAAGATTTATTTACCTCTATTTTTTGTGTATTAGTGTTTGCCTGCATGCATGTAAAGGCACTGGGTGTGTGCTTGCTGCCCTTAGAGGCCAGAGAAGGTTCTGAATCCACTGACTGGAGTCACAGATGGCCACAAGCCTCATTTTGGATGCTGGGAATTGAACCCAGATGCTCTAGAAGTGAGCCAGTACTCCCATCTTCTCAGCCATCTCCCCAGCCCCAGTAATTTTTTTTTCAGGACAGTGTTTCTTTGTGTAGCCTTGGCATTCCTGAAACTCCTTCTGTAGACCAGGCTGGCCTCAAACTCAGAGATCCACCTGCCTCTGCCTCCCAAGCTGGGATTAAAGGAGTGCACCATCATCCCCCGGGTAGTATTGTTTTTATGAATAAATTTTTTGTGACCTTTCTCAGCAGTCATTTGAAACATGTGTTTACTACATCTTCCCTTTATTTTCCTACCTATCTTTCTTTCTTCCTTTTTTTGTTTTTTGTTTTTTTGTTTTTTTGTTTTTTTTTGAGACAGTCTATCTACCTAGTCCTAGCTGTCCTGGAACTCTCTATGTAGATCAGATTGGCCTTAAACTCATAGAGATCCTCCTATATCTGCCTCCAGAGTGCTGGGATTGAAGCACTCCCTGCCAACTACCTGGTATTTCATAAGATCCTTTAATTTTTCTCTAATAACTGCTATATATATATATATATATATATGATTTATTTATTTATTACACATACAGTGTTCTGTCTACATACCAAAAAAGGGCACCAGATCTCATTATAGATGGTTGGGAGCCACCATGTGGGTGCTGGGGATTGAACTCGGGACCTCTGGAAGAACAGCCAGTGCTCTTAACCGCTAAGCCATCTCTCCATCCCTGCTTTTTATATTTCAATAGTATTTTTATTTATCTTTTGGCACTTTCATACACTTATACAATGTGTTTTTGATCATGTCTATTCTATATCCTGCTTCCAACTCCACCTGCAGCCCCTGCAACATCCCCTTTCCCAATTCATATTCTCTTTTTTAATTTTTTAAAGAAAGTTCTTCTTAAAAACTTATTCATTGTATTTCATGTGTGAGTGTTTTGTCTGCATGTATGTTTGCATGTATGTCTGCGTACCATGTGCATGCCTGGTGCTGGCAGAGGTCAGAAGAGGGCATGGAACTCCCTAGAATTGTAGTTACAGATCAGCGTGAGCCACCATTGTGGGTGGGTGTGAGGCCATCAGCTGGAGCATGGGCAACCTACCAGTGGCCACACCCCTAAAGAAAAATGACTCTTTTCCCTCAGAAGCCATGGACTCAGTAGCTCCTCAGCCAGCAGTGGGGGCTTGTGAGCCCCTCCCTGCTCTGCTTTGGGGATGTCAACGGCTTGATCTTGTACAGGTCTTTGGCGGGCAACCACAGCTGCTATGAGTTGGCGAGTGTAACACCCACCTCCTATCTGGAAGACAGCATTTCGAAATGCAAAATATGGTTTAGTTTAAACGTATAAATTTCATGTGATATTTTTATGCATAATCCTTTTTTCTTAACCTTTTGGAAAAGCCATTCAGTATGTAGAGAAGTTTGCAATGACGGTACTTGATAGTGACAATTCTTTCCCACTTTGCATTGTATCAGCACTTTAATATTTTTAGGGTCCAATGGAAATTCAAATTCATAGTAATTTATATTGCTGTTTTGACTCTTATTGAAGAACTTAATATGTTTTTAAATTTTACACATGAGTACCATAATAGTTATATGATAAGTGTGTTTCTTTAGACATTGAAGGACTGAATCAAGCATATGTGATTTACTCAGAGTTATTGAGGGCCTACTCTATTTCCAGAGTGTATGTCTTAATACAATGTGTTTTAAAGGTAATAAAGTGAAATGTAAGTTGTTTCTTACTCTGTAGGAATATTAGTTTTTTTTTAATAATGACAAAACAGGTCAAGGTGAAACAATAGTGATATAAAATTGCGAGGATAACAGGTAATGCTGGAGTTCAGACTCAGAGAGGAAGGGAGATATGAGTTAAGTAAGAAGATGTAATCAGGGCTGGAGAGATGGCTCAGCGGTTAAGAGCACTGGGCTGGAGAGATGGCTCAGAGGTTAAGAGCGCTGCTTGTTCTTCCAAAGGTCCTGAGTTCAATTCCCAACAACCACATGGTGGCTCAAAAGCTATCTGTAATGCGATGCAGTGCCCTCTTCTGGCCTGCAGGGATATGTGCAGACAGAACACTATACATAATAAATAAAATTAAAGAAAAAAAAGAATATAACAACATTTATAAAAAAAAAAAAAAAGCACTGGCTGTTCTTCCATAGGTCCTGAGTTCAATCCCCAACAACCACACAGAAGCTCACAATCATCTGTACTGTAATGAGATCTGGCATGCAAGACAGAATGTTGTATGCATAATAAATAAATCTTATATTAAAAAAAAGATGTAATCAGCATCCCGACTTCCTGGTCCCAAATAATCACTTAGAGGTTTATATTAATTACAAATGCTCAGCTGGGCGGTGGTGGCACATGCCTTCAATCCCAGCACTCGGGAGGCAGAGGCAGGCGGATCTCTGTGAGTTCGAGGCCAGCCTGGGCTACAGAGTGAGTTCCAGGAAAGGCGCAATGCTACACAGAGAAACCCTGTCTCAGAAAAAAAAAAAAAATTACAAATGATCGGCTGATAGTTCAGGCTTGTTACTAGCTAACTCTTACATTTAAGTTAACCCATTTCTATTAATCTGTGTATTGCCACGTGGCTCGTGGCTTTACCTCTAGCATGTCTTGCATATCTTGCTTCCTGGGCGGCTGGCTGGTGTCTCTTGACTCTGCCCTCCTTCCCATCATTCTCAGTTTGGTTTTCCCATCTAACTTCCTGCCCAGCTACCTGCCTGTCAGCTTTTTATTAACCAATGAGAGTAATATATATTCATAGCGTAGACAGGATTGTTCTACAGCAAAAAGAGAGATGGATTTTTTTTTCTGGACTGAGGGAAGACAGAAGCTTAGGATAAGGAAGGTAATGTTGCAGTGAAAAAAATCTCAGGGCAGATCTAGCCAATCAGAGCTATATGATCAGTCCCCTAACCCTTAGCTAAAGGCTCATTTGTTAGAATGAAATGAGCTTGTAGATATGCATTGAGGATTTAACAGAATGAAAATATAGTGCATGGAAATGTAAAGATACCAGGAAGAAAGCCAGCGTCCTACACACCAGAGAACAGTGGTACTTACTCTGAGAACAATATATTTGCAAGCTGGAGTATAGCCCTGAATCTGTGCAAAGGAATAGAAGAGGTTTCTTAGCATAGGAAAGGGCAAGGACTTCAGAGACTGATCTGTAGCTACGAGTGCTCAATGTTCTTACAGAGGATCTGGGTTCAGTTCTCAGCAACCACATGGTGGGCGGCTCACAACCACCTATAGATCCAATTCCAGTGGAACTAGTACCATTTCTGGCCTTTGTGAGCACCAGGCACACATACGGTCCATATACATACATGCAAGCAAAACGCTCAAACACATAAAATAAAATAAAACCTTTAAGACGTAAGACACAATAAGGAAGGGAGAGCCTGTGAGATAACTCAGTGGGTAAAGGCACTTGCTGCCAAGTCTGACAATCTGAGTTTGACAACCAGGATCCACAGGATACAAAGAGAGAACTGACTCCCAAAAGTTGTACTCTGATCTCTACTTGTGCACTACATGTACACGCACACACACACAAATGTAATTTAAATTAAAAAAATAGATAAGTGGGATCAGCTTGTGAATAATCTTCAGTACTGTGCCAAAAAATCTGGGCTTGAATCTGTGTGTAGTGAAAAGTTTATTTTGGCTTTTGAGATCATAACCAATATCAGGAAATTAGCATTTCAAACTTTATTATTATTGTTGTTGTTGTTATTATCATTATAGAAAGAGCCTGAGGTAGTTTGAATGTAATTGACCTCAATAAGCTCATAGGGAGTGACACTATTAGGAAGTGCAGCTTTGTTGGAGTAGGTGTGGCCATGTTGGAGGAAGTGTGTCACTGTGGAGGCAGGCTTTGAGGTTTCATACATGCTCAAGCCACGCCCAGTGTCTCTGTTCACTTCCTGTTGCCTTCTGATCAAGATGTAGCCAGCACCATGTCTGCCTGCATGCCTCCATGTTCCCTGCCATGATGATAATGGACAGAACCTCTGAACTGTAAGCCAGCCATCCCAATTAAATGTCTTCTTTATAAGAGTTACTGTGGTCATGGTATCTCTTCACAACAATAGAAACCCTAACTAAGACATAGCCCAAACTCCTGAAATCCTCCTGCCTTGGCTTCATGAATGCTGGGATTACAAGTGTGAACTATCAAGCCCAGCTATCATTTCAAAACTTAAAGGATGGATTGAAGGAAGGCAAAATGGATGGAGGTGTCAAGTATGGTGGTATAATCTTTTGTCTTAGCACCTGGGAGAAGTTGAACCAGGAAGCTTTTAAGTTTGAGGTCAGTGTAGGATATATAGCAAGACCTTATTTACTTTTTACCGTAAAAAGTAAATGAGAAGCCATAACATTTTTTTTTTTTTTTTGGTTTTTCGAGACAGGGTTTCTCTGTGTAGCTTTGCGCCTTTCCTGGGACTCACTTGGTAGCCCAGGCTGGCCTCGAACTCACAGAGATCCGCCTGGCTCTGCCTCCCGAGTGCTGGGATTAAAGGCGTGCGCCACCACCGCCCGGCGAGAAGCCATAACATTTTAAAGTGTGTGCTTTTCTTTATGTGTCTCTGCAGCTTTAATCAGCAGAGTCTTAGCCCTGAGAGATCACACAGGACCTGACTGTCGGTACCTAAACTTCACTACGGGCGAAGAGATATCTGTTTATGTTAAACTTGCAGGAGAGAGAGAAGATTTGTGGGCAGGAAGCGTGAGTATCTAGTTTTAAGAACTGAATGTAGAATAAATGGCCGAGGATCCTCGATGTTAGTCTTTAAAAGACCTCTGATCTCTGTGTAAATATTAAAACCCTCGTCATATTTAAGAAAACAAACAAAAATGATCACATGCATGCCTTTAATCCAAGCACTCGATACAAGGCCAGCCTGTTCTACATAGCAAGTTCCAGACCAGCCAGGGTTAAAAAAAATCACATTTATTGATGCTCTAAAAGAAGTTTTTGGGTAGAAAGCTTGAGATGAAGGACTAAAGGAGTGCCTTGAAATTATTTTTACATAACATACATGGTTTTAAGCTTCGAGTTCATATTTGTTTAGAAAGCCTTTAGGAGTACTGACCTGTATAACGGCAACCTCTCTGTGGTGTCAGTGACCAAGTGTGAGAAAGACTGAGAAGTCAGTTCATCAGATTTCAAAGCATGTCTATCTGAACAGAGAGAGGGCTGAAGTGTGCTGGAGAGGTCAGCAGAGAGGTTGGTACTCTAGGGAAGAAAGGTACATAATTTTTTCATGGAATATAAAATAATAACTGTGAGATCCTTTTATTTGGCCAAACTAAAAGCAGCCTACACTATCTCTGAGGATGATAATTAATGGTTCCAGTTGAAAAGATTTGTATCTCTGATGTGTATTGTGTTTTATAATAATGGCATGCTGTGATAGATGAGTTTACTTCCAAGCTCAATAAACATGACCAATCTGATAGAGTCCCACATAGTTTCCATATTGTGTATGCACCAGGTTCTTCCCTCATATCGTCTTTTATGCTCACTGGCTGAATGAGACAGAGTTTCACGTAGCCCATGCCATCCATAAACTCCCAATGTAGCCGAGGATGAGTCTGAATGCCAGATCCTCCTGAGTGTTGATGTTGCTGGTGTACAACACCATACCACACAGACTGTATCTGAAACCGTCCTCTTCGCACCAGGAGATTCGTAACCAAACCTTTGCCACTGGCCAGATGCCACTGCTCCATAACTCCCAGGACTCCTTACTGCTTAGAATGGCTTTAAAATGCCAGTTTGTGTTTTGAATGCATCGCAGAAATCTGATGCAGGTACAAGAAAATGACTTAGTATAAGTCATAACAGGCAAAGAAAGCAATCTTTGTTTATTTACTAAGCATGAAAATAATAATTCTACACAAAATGGTATTTAATGGCTAAAACTCTGGGTGAAGTCCCAGCTGCTTTTAGTTTGGTATATTGAATGTTTAGTCTAATTGCTTCTCTACCTTTTTGCTAGATGAAATAGAGATGAATAGTCTGTGCTTATAACCATTTAAGGACTCATACTGTGCACAGACTTATAGACCATTTCCAAATAGTTATGTATTGTAATACACAGATTATTATTACTGTGTGATACATATTACTATTTACAATATTATTATATTATTATATTTACAATACTATATATTGTAAATGAAGACTAACTGGAGAACTAGAAGAATCATATTTAATATGGTGTGATGGTGTTAGATCAGAAGACAGAAAATATCTGTGAATCTTTAACAGACATAAGAAGGGCTGGGAGGGCAGGGCGGTGATGGCACACCCTTTAATCTCAGCACTTGGGAGACAGAGGCAGGCGGCTCTCTGTGAATTGAGACCAGCCTGGTCACACAGAGTGAGTGGTTGAGTGGTGACTTCACTCTTGGGGGACATCCTACATGTGCGTGAACTGGGTCAAGAGAATCTCTTACCAGGCTAGCCCAGAAAAGCCAAAAGGAGCAAAAAGGAACTGCATCCTCCCTTGGGGACACACGGACCTTAACTACCTCAATAAATCCATCTGCGGCTTCTGGAAGTTCACATCCCTTTCTTGAATGTGACACCTTGAAAACTCCAAGTTTGTTACATTTGCCGGAGTCTTTCTTAGCTGTCACCTGAATTGTTACTTTTTGGTGTCTCAGACATAAAAGTGTATATCTGCAGAACCTGAGCAAAGAGGGTCGTTAGGAAAGAAGGGAGGGGTTGGGCTGGAACAACGGCCGGTGGTTAAGAGCTCCTCTCGCTATACTTCCAGAGACCTGGGTTCAATTCCCAGCACCCACATGGCAGCTCACAACTGTCTATAACTCCAGTTTTAGGGGGTCTGATGCCCTCTTCTAGTCCCCACAGGCACTACAAGCAAAACACAAAGTAAAAATATGTAAATCTTAGAAAAAGAAAGTGGAGAGAAGGGAAGCGAGAATAAAAGGAGTATATAATCCAGTTCTCATACTGAAGTTTTCGACACGGGCATTTTACAGTGCAGGTCATTATGCCCTTAAGTTAATATTATTCCGTCAAATTACAGGAAAATGAGGCCTCGATCATGTTCTTTTTGTTGTTATTGTTTGTTTGGCACTGGGGCTTGATGCCAGGGACCCCGTGCACGCTAAGCAAGCACTCTACCACTTCATTATATCCCCAGTCCCCACGCCTGAGTTTTAGATGGCATTTGATAGCCAATTACTGTTTTGTGATTTAATGTGGCTAAAAGCCAAAGTCACAGGGCAAAATGAGGCTCAATAGTTATTACTGCTTCAATCACTTTTCCTTTATAACCTTTGTTCTTTGTTTTGATAGAAGGGAAAGGACTTTGGATTTTTTCCCAGAGACACAGTCCAAATTGAAGAGGTGTTCATATCTGAAGAAGTTGAAATGCCAACTAAAGTGAGTAAACTCATTCTCAGCTATTAATTGAATTAAAAAAGTTCTTGGCCAAAAAAAAAAAAAAAAAAAAAGGTTTCCTTGAAATAAATGTTCATTGGTTGTGTACCTCATTTAGTGGCTGTAAACAACAGTTATTAAGAACTTGTTCTTGGTATGGTTTGGGTATGTGAATACAATTAGATAAAACAGGACAGAGGACAGTTAAAGACTTGGCTTTCTGAGCAATTGACAGGCAGTAGGGTACTGTGGTTAAAAGAGTGAATTCTGGAGAGTGTAGGTTTAAAGCCTGACTCAACCACTTACTAGGGCTGTATGTAGTACTGGATGCCTAAGTTTTATCACCTGAAAAATAGGAACTGTGAGCATAGCGTAGCACTACCTGCAACAGACTGAAGTCTAGATGAGCATAAAAAAAGGACACAGAGCAGCACACAGTCTCTAGTCTTGAGCTACAGTCGCTGATACTATTGTCCCACTAGGACCAAAGGTTATTTCTTCTACCATGTTCCCGAGTTCTCACGTCTGCACAAACACTTCGGCTATGGGTTTTTTTTAATTTATTATTTGATGTGTATGAGTGTTTGTCTGCATGTATGTCTGTGTACTACATGCATGCCTGGTGCCGGCAAAGGCCAGAAGAAGGCGTCAGATCCCCTGGAACTGGAGTTATAGACAGTTGTGAATAGCCATGCGGGTACTGAGAACTGGACCTGGGTCCTCTGGAAGAGCAGCCAGTGCCAGTGGGCTTTTTTTTTTTTTTGGTTTTTCAAGACAGGGTTTCTCTGTGTAGTTTTGGTGCCTGTCCTGGATCTCGCTCTGTAGACCAGGCTGGCCTCGAACTCACAGAGATCCGCCTGGCTCTGCAGGGATCAAAGGCGTGCTCCACCGACACCCTATTGTTAAGCTTGGTAATAAGAAAAGGAATCATGGGGCTAAAGAGATGGCTCAGGAGTTTTGAGCACTTGCTGTTCTTGCAGAGGACCCAGGTTTAGTTCTCAGTACTCACATGGCAGCTCACATTTGTCTGTTACAGGGGACCTGACACCCTCACACCAATGCATATAAAATAAAATAAATTATATATATTACTATTTTTTTAAAGATGTATTTATTTATTTTTTATGTATACAGTGTTCTGCCTGAACACCAGAAGAGGGCACCAGATCTCATTACAGATGGTTGTGAGCCACCATGTGGTTGCTGGGAATTGAACTCATGACCTCTGGGAGAGCAGCCAGTACTCTTAACCTCTGAGCCATTTTTATTTTTTTGGTTTTTCGAGACAGGGTTTCTCTGTGTAGCTTTGCGCCTTTCCTGGGACTCACTTGGTAGTCCAGGCTGGCCTCGAACTCACAGAGATCCACTTGGCTCTGCCTCCCGAGTGCTGGGATTAAAGGCGTGCGCCACCACCGCCCGGCTTATTATTTTTAATTTATATAATAATTATATTTATGTATTTTAATTTATATAATAATTATATATATAATCCTCCAGAGACACAACACACTAAATAAAATATGCAATTAAAAAATGAAAAGGAATCAGAAAGTGATATTTAAATATATGAATTTGACTTCCCAATTTAATTCAGATTCCAGGTTTTACCACTCGTAAGGCCATCGTGAAATAAGACTGTTTGCTGCCACAAACTGTCTGTTGTTGGCACTGGGATTAGGTGTCCACTTCCTGCAGGATACTTAGCCTCGTCGCTTCTGTCTCTGAACTGTACCTCTAGTACATTATCTTCTCTGTATTTCCACTCTTGTAGACTTCTTCCAAGACATCATCATCTCTCTTTTTCATAATTTTATTTTATTATTATTGTGCATTATGTACATGATGAGGGGAAAGAGTCATTGCCATGGAGTGCCTGTAGAGGTCAGAGGACAACTTGGAGGAGTCAGTTCTCTCCTTCAATACTTACATGAGCTCCAGGGATCGGACTGACATTCCCAGGATAGCACAGTGATCGCCTTTACTCATGGAACCATTTCACTGGCCAGGCACCATCACTTCTTGATTGGAATACAGTGGCCTTCTAACTGTTTGACTCCTTTGGAGTCCATTCTTCAAACAGCAATGGATCTTGTAAAAACAAAAACAAACAATCAGGTCATGTCATTCCTTTCATTGAATCCCTTTCACAGCTTTTCACTGGACCTGGCATACAATTTAGACTGCATTCCCGGCCTCACAGGTCCTGTTCACGCCGCTGTTCCTATCTTGTGCCGTTCTTCTCCCATAAGCCACACATACCCTGGACAGACTGTCTTTTGGATTGTTCTTAGAATGTGCCTACTCTTACTTAGCCCAGGGACTTGAAGGGACTCCTTCTCTGGTTAGAACACACCACACTGTTTCCATCTAGCTGGTTTCTTCTCATCCTGTAGGTCCCGATTTAAAACATTGGTGCCTCTCGGGAAACTTTTGGAGTATTTCCCTAGATTCCAGTAATGGTAACAATAATGGATTTTGTGTAAACTCACAAAATTCGATGAGTTTATTATAATGAGTTATTATGTGCATTTTTGGTGAGCTGATTATTACTCTATATAGATTGGGGAATGTTATAATTAGTTTGCAATTTAAAAAAATGGGAGCTAGTGAGATGACTCAGCTGGCGAAGGAGCTTGCCACAAAGCCCGACAACCTGAGTTGATCCCTGGAACCCATGTGACCTTGGAAGGAGACAACCAACTCTACAAATTTGTCCTTTGACCGCCGCATGAACATCATAGTATACAAGTGCTCATAGTATATCAGGTGTGTGTGTGTGTGTGTGTGTGTGTGTGTGTGTGTGTGGTGTGTCCTTGTGCCACAGCCTATGTGTGGAGGTCAGAGGTCAACTTTCTGAAGTTGGTTCTGTCCTTGTACTATGTGGGTTTGACAATCAGGTTGTTAGGCTTGGTGGTAGGCACCTTTACTTACTGAACAATTAAATATATGAGCCTGTGGGGGCCATTCTCACTCAAACTACGACAGCTAAGAAGTTCACTATCAAGCTGCTGACATCTGTTGAGGGCATTTTTGTTATATGACTGTGGTGGAAGTCATGACAGAGCAGGGGGGTGAGCCATCCTTTGATAAAGAATCACTCCTGGGATGACGCACCCACTCCCATGACATTCACACTGCCCTCATGGCCGAATCACTTACCGTGAGGGTCCATCTCCTAAGACTGTTGCATTAAGTTTCCTGTATATGCTTTTGGGGGAACACATTTAAGCTATAAGCCCATGCCCTGAAATCACTGCACAAATGTGTTCATTTGCTTAGCACACTCTTAGGAAGAGCCAGATTTTGTAGCTACTATATATATGCCTTCTCAACAGAACTTATTTGTGGAATATACTCAAAGCATTAATAAGCTATGCTTTTCAACTATTTGATAACAAATAAAGCATACTCTAAGAGTTTTCATTTAAGTTTATATCATTAATCCTTAGACTAGTTGTGATACATGTATTTGAGGGTCAGAGACCTAATTTTAGGCTTTGCTCTGGGATTAAGCTAGTTGTATATTTTTGGGAAAATCATAGTCATCCTTTTGTTTTGTTTTGTTTTGTTTTTTTGAGACAGGGTTTCTCTGTGTAGTTTTAGTACCTGTCTTGTATCTCTCTGTAGACCATGCTGGTCTCGAACTCACAGAGATCTGCCTGGCTCTGCCTCTCGAGTGCTGGGGTTAAAGGCTTACACTACCACCGCCTGGCCATAGTCATCCTTTTACTTTATTTTTGAAATAGTCTTTTAATAAAACATTTATTTTTATTTTCTTGTCTCTGTGTGTGTCTTTGTGAGTGTATGCCACTTGTGGACAGGTACCCAGGGAGGCAAGAAGAGGGTCTTGGATCCCCTGGAACTGGTGTTACAGGCAGTGAGTGAGCCACCTGATGTAGGTGCTGGAAACTGAGCTCAGGTTCTCTGTAGAGCAACAAGTGCTCTTAAAAGATTTTTGTTTTGTTTTGGTTTTGTCTTGATTTTCCAAGATAGGGTTTTTCTGTGTAGCCCAAGCCATCCTGGAAATCCCTATGTAGACCAGGCTAGCCTCGACCTCAGGGATCTGCCTCTCTTTACCTCCTCAGTTCTGGGATTAAAGGTGTGAAACAACACACCTGGCTATAGTCTGCTGTCTTAAAATGTTTAGGGGGAGACATTGATGATTTTTTTTTTTTTGTCCTTTAGGAATCTGACTTTCTTTGTCTTCTTGGGGAAGGCTACATATTTGGAAGCGAACACAGTGAGTTAAACGGAGATGGCGATGGAAATATGTACCCATATGAGGAAGATGAAGACCCAAACTATAACATATATGAAAGTGATTTTCAGCCGGAACCTGACTTTTATGCAGCTTCCGAAGGGACTTCTTTTGAAGACCAAATTTCAGCATCAGAAGCTCCTGAAGATTTCAGCATTTCTAATGAGTCTAAGGATTGGGAAGAGGCTGGCAGTGCGGGCAGTGGGGAGCAGGGTTACACTCCAGATGTGGACCATGTCTTGCCACCCCAAAGCTTGCCTGCAACGCAAGAACAGTTTGGACTGGGGAGAGAAGAAACTGGAGAGAAGGCTCTTGCAGCAGATACTGAACCCACACAAGAAAGCTCATTTCAAAGTAGAAAATTCACAGTGGAAGAGGAGAATGACCTAGAGAAATTAAACACTGCTGGACCCCAAATGGAACCTGAGCAGGATCCAGAATCCCAGTTTGACCCAGAGGCACCAGAATTCAGTCCAGTGCCAGAGGAACAGTATGAACTAGTGTCTGAGTCGGAGAACACTCTCAAGCCTCAAGCCACAGGCTGGTTTGGTGGTGGATTTACAAGTTATTTAGGTTTTAGAGAGGAGGATCCAGGACTTGAGTTATTGTCCAAAGAAAGCAATCCGCCATTACAAGATGTTCCCAATACTGTTTCACCTGATGAAGAAGCCCCAGCTCCACGCAGAGAAATAGCAATGGACAAGGAAGATGCTGTCATTAATGACAACTCAACTCTCAGTCCAAGCTGGTTTAACTTGGGTTTTGGTATGCTAGGCTTTGCCTATGCTGATGAAGACAAAAGTATTTCAGATGATGGGAAAAGTGAAGATGGTGAGGTAGATAACCACGAACATCCTCTAGCAAATGACTTTGACCCCGGAAAGGAACGAGAAAGGGAAATGATAACAGCCGTGGGGACAGAAGATCGAATAAGTAAGGACAGAGCCTTGGAGAAGACAGCTGATTCTGATTCTATGCAGTATCTGACGAGGTTCTTTAATAACCCTTGGAGCTTCCAGAATCTCCCGATGGACACAGAATTACCATTTTCCCAACAGATGCTGGATCAAGATGATCTAGTTGAAAATGACAACACTGAAGAACTCTCCACTGAAAAGTCTGCCACAGAGAACATGAAAGATCCCATGGTGCTGGAGGGCAGATACAACCCGTCAGGTTGGTATGAAGAGATCATAACATATTTGTTAAGGTGATGTGTTTTGATAGGTACCCATCAGATGCAAGGTTCATGTTTGCGCTGGGAGATGGCTCGGTGGATTAAGTACCTGCTGCATAAACATGAGGGTGAGTTTGGATTCTCCCCAAACATGAAGAGCAGGGCAGGCATGGTGGCTGCTCAGCACCCAGAAGGCAGAGGCAGGGGATTACAGGAGCAAGCTGGCTAGCTAGACTGGCTGGAACTGTTGAGCTCCAAGTTCAGTGAGAGATCCTGCTTTAGTCAATAAAGTTGGAGTAAGTGAGGCAGACAAAAGATGTCCACTCAGGCCTACACACACACACACACACACACACACACTCTCTCTCTCTCTCTCTCTCTCTCTCTCTCTCTCTCTCTCTCTCTCT
>CABHPP010138177.1:0-10059 GCA_902168425.1 Peromyscus attwateri | reverse complement strand
TCTCTCTCTCTCTCTCTCTCTCTCTCTCTCTCTCTCTCTCTCTCTCTCGCATACACTCATATACACACACACACTCACATACACTCACACATACTCAAATACACACACACTCTATTTTTTATTTACTTACTTTATTCTTCTCTCATACATTATATCCTGACCATAGTTTCCCCTCCGTCCACTCCTCCCAGTCTCCCCCCTACATACCTCCCCTCTCCCCAGATCCACTCCTCCTCCATTTCCCTTAAAAAAGAAAAAAAAAATCAAGCCTCCCAAGGGTGTCAACTGAGCATGCCTTAACAAGTTACAATAAGACTAGGCACATGGCCTCATATCAGGGCTGGATGAGGTGACCCAGTAGTGGGAAAAGGGTCCCAATAGCAGGCAAAAGAGTCAGAGACACCACCCCACAGTCCCACTGTTAAGAGTCCTACAAGGACACCATTCTACACAGCTATAACACACATTCAGAGGACCCAGCTCAGGCTCATACAGGGTCCGTGATTGTTGACTCAGTCTCTGTGAGCCCCTGTGAGCCCTGCTTAATTGATTCTGCGGGCCACGTACACACTCTAAAGAGAAAAAAAAAGTCCGTGTTTTTCAGAATAGTCAACAACCAACAAGAACTACTCTTACTGTTTGATTTACTCTGGGACTTAGAAAATAAAACCTAAGGAAAAGAATGATTAGCCATGTCCTGATGTTATGTGAAGATTTTAAAATATTTACAGTATATTTTAATTATCCGAGAACTATATTATGTAAATAGATTTTAAATTTTAAATAGGGTGAAGGGCTTTTAAAAGTGAAAGCAATTTCTGCTCTCTTTCTGTTTTTATTCTCACCATTGTCCCAGAGGCCTTAGTTTCTTTTCTTTCTTTCTTTTCCTCTTCTTTTCTTTCTTTCTCATTTCTTTTTTTTTTTTTTTTTGGTTTTTGAAGTCCATTTAATTTTTTCCCTCTTATTTCCTAAATAAAATCTTTATATTATTTTGGGGGCTGGAGAGATGGCTCAGTGGTTAAGAGCACTGACTGATCTTTCAGAGGTTCTGAGTTCAATTCCCAGCAACCAGGTGGTGACTTGCAACCGTCTATAGTGGGATCTGATGCCCTCTTCTGGCATAAAGTCATGCATGCAGTTAGAGCACTCATATACATAAAATCAATAAATAAAATTTAAAAGTCTTTATATTATTTTGCTTTGATTAATCTATTTTATTCAAGGCCTGCTGACTTTCCGTCCTAGTAGGTAAGGATTTCACTTATTGATACTCAGTTTTAAGACATTCCCGATAGAATCGTATGTCAATGGTTTTCTTTGAAACCTAAACTAATGGCAACTTCGACAATTCAAAACTGTCCAGGTTCTTTTTTTTTTTTTTTTTAAGCCAAAGTCTCATTATGTAGACCAGGCTGGCCTTGAACTTGTAGAGATCTGCCTGACTTTGGCTCCAGTGCTGGGGTTAAAGGCGTGCACTATCACACCCAGCTAGTTTTGATTCTTAAATATTATTTTATTCCATCTGCAGTTGTATTTTGTGTGTTTCCCTAAGAAACACTGTGATAAGGGGTTTCTCTGCGTGTGCTAGATCCTAGAGAATTTCAGGCAGGGCTGGAGAGATGGCTTAAGGGGCAAGAGAGCACTTACTGCTCTAGCAGAGGAGCTGAGGTCAGTTCCCCGAATCCATGTGGTGGTTCACAATCGCCTGTAACTCAAGTTCCAGGGGATACAGTGCCCTCTGCTGGCCTCTGTAGGCACCAGCTCTGTACATGGTACACACACACAGACACACAGACACACACATGCACGCACGCAAGGGCGCGTGGAAACAAAACATTAAGAGACATAAAAATAAGACACTACAAAAATTTCAATCACAAATACTGTAAAAAGATTTTTTCAACTTTTTTATTTCTGAGAATTCACCAGAGAGCTGTATATTGGGTGAATATGGAAGACATAGCTCTATTTAGATGCCCATTTATTAGCCACTTCTATGATTAAAACCACATGGGTTGGGCCAGTTTGTGGTGATGCACACATTTAATCCCAGCACTCAGAGGCAGAGGCAGGAAGATCTTTGTGAGTTCGAGGCCAGCCTGATCTACACAGTGAGTTCCAGGAGAGTCAGGGCTGCTACACACAGAGACCCTGTCCCTGTTTCAAAACAAACAAAAACAACGACAAAACCACAGAACAAAAAATCCCTCCCATGAGGGTTGTAAAGTGAATATTTGAATCACATAGTTCTCAGCTCCGTTCTGATTTGTCTGTGATGAACAGATCAGAAACCCAGAAAAGGACTGGAGAGATGGCTCAGTGGTTAGAGCACTCAGTGCTTTCCTAGGGCCCTGAGTTCCGTTCACAGCATTCACACTGGGCAGCTCACAAACTCCTGTAACCCCAGTTATAGGTGATATGACACCCTTCCCTGGCCTCTTGGGACATTGCATGCACATACAGAGAAGAAGGCACACACACATACACATCAATAGAAATTAGAAAGAAAAGATTTTAAAAATCCTCAGAAAATATTAGTCAATAACACATAAATAACTGATCCTTAGGATGACATAAAACCTTTCAGAAGTAGCCCAAAATGCTGAGGACTCAGAAGGGAACACATTTGCATTAGAATCAATAGATTTTCCTGTATTTCAAGAACTGTTAATATCTCAATATTCTCCAAAATATGAAACTTCTACTTGCTCACTATTAGCACAAGTATAATATGGATATCTAGACTTTGCTTTTTTTCCAAATGAGAATGGTGCACGACCACAAACAGTAGAGATCTAGATTGTTGAGAGCTTCTTGTAAAGGACATTCCCTTGTTTTAAACTTGTTAATCTTCCCCAAAAAGAATTTGAGGAAAAGCTGATCAGAGTCATTGGAAATCAAAGAGACTACAGCCAATCAAAGCAATATCAAGGGCTGGGGAGATGGCTCAGTGGTTAAGAGCACTGGCTGCTCTTCCTGAGAACCTAGGTTCAATTCCCAGCACCCACATGGTGGCTCACAACTGTCTGTAACTCCTGTTCCAGGGGATGCTCTTCCAAACATAGATGCAGGCAAAACACCAATGTACAGAAAATACAAATAAATAAATTATAAAAAAAAAGCAATATCAAATCTAGAAATATAAGCAATTTAAAAGACTGATACAAGATGAATATGTTCACAGTGCATTGTATATATGTATGAAACTGTCAAATATTAAAATTTAAAAATGCTTTAAAGAGAAAAAAGAATTTATGGAAAATGAGAGTCCCGACAGATTGTGTCTAATCTCCAATAAAATTATTTACTGCTCAAAGAGATTGATATATATAAATTTGTCACAATTGAACTTTATGATTTCAAGGTATCCTGAAAAAAATCAGTGTTTTAAATTGTATATATAATTTCATAAAGTAATACTGGGAAATTTCTAAACAAGAAAACCTGGGCATGGTGATACACCCCTGTAGCCCTGGCATGGTGGGGATGCACCCCTGTAGCCCTGGCATGGTGGGGATGCACCCCTGTAATCCTGGCATGGTGAGGATGCACCCCTGTAGCCCTGGCATGGTGGTGATGCACCCCTGTAGCCCTGGCATGGTGGGGATGCACCCCTGTAGCCCTGGCATGGTGGGGATGCACCCCTGTAATCCTGGCATGGTGGGGATGCACCCCTGTAGCCCTGGCAGTTAGGAGTTGGAGGCAAGAGGATCAGAATTTCAAAGCCAACTTGAGCTATATAGTGAGTTCAAACAAATTTAAGGCTAGCCTAGGCTACATGAGACTTCCTCTCGAAACATCCCAAAAAGAAAGAAAAAACAAGCTCCTAACAAATCAGCAAGTACAAATTATAACCAGTTTTAGAGAACTTTGGTGAAAATATTTAGAAATTTTAAGTTTCAAGAAGTAGATACATATAAACAAAGCAGGGAGTTCTAAAACATATATGAAGTAAGCGAAAGCAACTGCAGATCATTTGGTGTGCATGTGTGACCAAAAACTGAACCCAGGACCTCACTAGGCAAGCACTTTACCATTGAGTCATTTCTCCAACCATATTTCAACTTATTATTTTAATTTTTAATGTCATTTCATCATGTTTTTATTTGTTCGTTGACCCAGGGTCTAACTATGTAGTCCTTGCTGTCCTGGAATTCACTCTATAGACCAGGCTGGCCTCAATCTCACAGAGATCCACCTGCCTCTGCCTCCCGAGTGCTGGGATTACTCTTTTAGTTTTTGTTTGTGAGACAGGGTCCTGGGTTGGCTGGGGTTGGCTGCGGATCTCTCATGCAGCAAAGGCTGTGATCTAACTCCTGACCCTTTTCCTCAGCCTCCCACCTGAGGGAGTGTGTGGCGAGTGTCTGTACCTGCTGAGCCGTCCAACTCGCTCCCCCTTCACTGATTTTTGTGAAATAAACTGATGGCTCTTTTGACCTGACATGGGCATAATTATATGGCATACCATTATAAAGAGCAATTTTTGACCTATGTGTGTTTGAAATTGGAAATTTAAAAAAGTTAATTCTGTGGAAAATACAATTCTTTAAAAACTGTTACACTTATTTATTTCATTTGGTGTGTGTGTGCACATGCATGCTATGGTGCTTGAGTGGAGGTCAGTGGAAAATCTCCTGGAGCCAGTTTTCTCCCTGCACCATGATTATTCCAGGGATGAAACTCGCGTTTTCAGGCTTGATGGCAAGGGCCTTTCCCTACTGAGCCATCTCCCTGGTCAGATAATCCTTTAAAAATGTAGCTTTCATATAGAATTCACCGCAGCTTAATCGGGGAAGAATTGGAACGTTTCGTAATACTCTAAATTAATTCATCATCCTCTTTTATTTTTTCATCATTTTTGTCTTTTATGTTTTTTTTCTTTTTCTTCCTTCCTTCCTTCCTTCTTTTCTTTCTTTCTTTTTTTATTTATTTATTTTATTTTTTTTTTTTTTTGGTTTTTTGAGACAGAGTTTTTCCATGTAGTTTTGGTGCCTCTCCTGGATCTCGCTCTGTAGACCAGGCTGGCCTCGAACTCACAGAGATTCACCTGGCTCTGCCTCCCAAGTGCTGGGGTTGAAGGCATGCACCACCGCCGTCCGGCCTTTTATGTTTTTTCAATAAATTCTGGTGTTTTTTCTTTCAAAAAAAAATGTAGGTGTTTCAGGAGATGCACTCACCTATTTTTATTCTGAAGCTGAATTCAGGCATGTTTTGGTTTGTTTAAAAAATGTCTTGTGGCTGGGCGGTGGTGCCGCATGCCTTTAATCCCATCACTTGGGAGGCAGAGCCAGGCGGATCTCTGTGAGTTTGAGGCCAGCCTGGGCTACAGAGTGAGTTCCAGGACAGACTGCAAAGCTACACAGAGAAACCCTGTCTCAAAAAAAACAAACAAACAAAGAGATTGAGGGAAGAGGATCCAGAATTCAAGGCTAACTCGGGTTACAGAGTGAGACCCTGTCAAAAAAAAAATTGTAGGATAAACAGAAAATTCAAGAATATTTTATATAAACTTGTATCAGCACTATTTCATTGAGATATGAAATCAAATTATGTTTCCCTAAAATTATAAAACTTTTAGCCTGGTGGTGGTATTGCACACCTTTAATCCAGCACCAGCACCCAGGGGGCTGAGGCAGGTGGATCTCTGTGAGTTCGAGGCCAGACTGGTCTACAAAGTGAGTTCTAGGACAGCCAGGGCTACACAAAGAAACTATCACAAAAACCCAGAAAAATAAAAATTATTAGTTGAATAACATGCTTTTAAATATTAATAAATGTGTATGACTATTTTTGTCTGCATATATGTCTGTCCATCACATAAGAGAACAATGGATTCGTTGTGAGCTGCCCTGTGGACACTGGGAACTGAACCTGGGTCCTCTGGAAGAACATTCAATGCTCTTAACTGCTGAGCCATCTTTCCATCCCCAGATAACATGCTTTCAAAAACATTTTTAATTTAGACTGACAATTTTATTTCTGTACATAATGTACCTTGATCAAATCCACTTCTGCTCCCCCCCTTTTCCCTGGACTCTCCACAACACCCCTTTTTGCTAACATTTCATTTGTTCATTTATTTTGTGTGTATCGGTTTAGAGGGGGCAGTTGGGCTATAGTATACATCTTGAGATCAGAAGACAATTTGTGAAAATTTATCTTTTTCCTTCCACCATGTGGGTCCCAGGGATCAAAATCAGGCTCTCTGGCTTGGCAAGGGTCTTTTCCTAAGGCACTTCCTTGCTGGCACCTATTTTTTTAGTTTTTGTTTGTTTGGTTTTTTGTTTGTTTGTTTGTTAAACAGAGTTTCTCTGTATAGCTCTTGATGTCTCAGAACTCACTCTGTAGACCAGGCTGGCCTTGAACTCAGAGATCCATCTCCCTCTGCCTCCCAAGTGCTGGCTTATTTTTTTTTTTGAGTTTTGAGACAGGGGTTGGCTATGTAGCCCAGGCTGGCCTTGAACTCATGACTCTCCTGCCTTAGTCTCATGAGTGCTTGATTACAGGAGTATACCACCATGCCAGGTTGATAAGATGGATTTTTATTTAAACAGATCTAATTAATTTCTGAGGGGGGAGGAAGGCAGTGATAAGTTTCATAATTTCCGAGATTGCTTTTAGTAGTTTGACATTCTTATCTTGCTGAAGCAGTGTGTGAACCTTTTGAAGTCACAAAGGAAACAGTAATCTTGTGTGAGAGTTTTCCTTTGCCTGAAGTGGTCACAGCCAAAATGATTGAAAATACAGCTTAGTATTGTTTTTAACTTAATTTCTCAGCACAGCCTTGTCCTATATTTGGCTTGAAAGAGAAAGGCATTTGTGTGTACAAACTCATGGCAGCATAGATTTCACAGTTGCTATTTTTATATTTTTACAATATCTGTGTCTTCCACGTACAGAGCCAACAAAGAACTACAAAATGTCCTTGTTTTACCTCTGCTAATCTTCTTCTTGTTTGTTTCTCTGAGACAGGGTCTCATGTAGCTCAGGCTAGCTTTAAACTCACTAGCAGAGGATAACCTTCAGCTCTTCATCCTTCTGCCTTTACCTCCCAAGTTTTGGCATTATAAGTGTGCACCATAATGCCTGGCTAAGACTATTTTTTTTCTACTTTATTTGTGTTACACAACACCTTCCATCCAGTACATGAGTCACTAACATAATGTACTCTAAAGACAAGACATACTAAGCTGCATGTGGCTGTGCATATCTATAACCCCAGCATTTGGAAGGCTGAGACAAGAGCACATCCTGTGTGAAACCATGCCGGGCTGCAGAGTGAAACCCTGTTGCAATAAGTAAATACAAAAAGTATATAAGACATCGTGTTAGCCAAAAAGGATTCCTCTAGAGTATATATTCCTCTAAAATTTTCAGTTCATGTAAAGGATGGGTTTGATTGTGGGATTTTAAAAGCCTTTTTAAAAGTAATTGTTTTTCTTAACGTGCTCCCTTTATGTAGTATGGCATGGTATATATAATGGAAAGGAACGGTCATGGGATTAAAGGGACAACCGAGGATGGAGTTTGAACTTAATGAATCCCCAAAAGAACATAAAGGAAAACGATGTGTGACATTTGATCAGCACCTTCTCATTTCCAAACTTCTTCCTAATAGCCTAGGGATGCTGGCCTTTTTCTGCATAAACCTTAGATCCCCAGGACTCACATGGTACATTGAGTCCTGCAAAAGGCCTCTGACCTCCACACACATGCTGTGACACCCATGCATCCGAACACACATGCTCGAGTGATAGTTTTTATATTTAATAATGCATATTATTACATACACATGATCTAGTGGGCTCAGTTTTGAAACTTGGAAATCCATTACTGTAAGATCTAGCATGGCTTTTTTTTGTTGTAGTAACTATTTTGCTCTATTAATTAAGTAGGATTAGCTACCAATATTAAGTATCCTGTAGATGCTGTAAGTAGTTTTGGTCATTCTGACTCCCTGGTTATCTAACAGATAAAGTAAGCAAAATTTGTTTCATCGAATGATGTCTACATTTTATATCTTTTTGGATACATGTTTCTAACAGGAATGAAATATTTTTTTTTTTTGAAACAGGGTTTCTCTGTGTAGTCCTGACTGGCCTGGAACTTGCTCTGTAAACCAGAGTGGCCTCAAACTCAGAGATTCACCTGCCTCTGCCTCCAGCGATCAAAGGCATGTACCACCATGCCAGGAAGAAATCTTCTTTTCTTAAAAATTAACTTTATTATTTATTTATGTGAGTGTTTTGCTTGTAGGTGTGTTTGTGCACCACCAGAAGCCAGCATTGGATCCCTGGACTTGGAGTTACGCATGGTTGCAAGCTACTATGTGGGTGCTGGGAATTGAACCTGGGTCCTCTGCAAATGCAGCAAGTGTTCTTAGCCACTGAGCCATCTCCTCAGCCCCAGGAATGAAATCTTTAAAAAAAAAATATTTACCTTAAAAATGTTTGGGAGGCCCCCAGGCAGGGGAGCCGGGACCTGTCCTTGGTGCATGGGCTGGCTTTTTGGAGCCTGGGGCCTATGCTGAGACACTTTGCTCAGCCTTGGTGTAGGGAGGAGGGGCCTGGACCTGCCTCAGCTGAGTCTACCAGGCTGGGCTGACTCCCCAGGGGAGACATTGCCTTGGAGGAGGTGGGAATAGGTGGTGGGTTGAGGGGGGAGGGCTGGGGGGTGGGAGGACGGAGGACGGAGGAATCCGTGGCTGATATATGAATTATAAAATAAAAATATTAAATAAAACAACAACAAATTTATTTTTAATTATGTGTATGTGTGTCTGTATGTGTTTGGATGCATGTGTCACAGTGTATGTGTGACAATCAGGACAAATTGTAGGAGTTAGTTCTTTTTTTAAATAAACTTGCTCACTTGTACTTTATGTTCATTGGTGTTTTGCCTGCATGTATATCTGTGTGAGTGTGTCAGATCCCCTGGAACAGGAAAGTTGTGAGCTGCCAGGTGGGTACTGGGAATTGAACCCAGATCCTGTAGTAGGACAGCAAGTGCTCTTAACCTCTGAGCCATCTCTCAAGCCCTAAGTTGGTTCTCTTCTTTCATCATGTGTGTCCTAGGGATTGAACTCAGGTTGTCATCCTTTGCAGCAAGCACCTTTACCCCCTGAGCCTTCTTGGTCAGTCCAAGGAATGAAATCTTTTTTTTTTGCGGGGTGGGAGGTTGTTTTTCTCTGTGTAGTCATGGCTGTCCTGGAGCTCTCTCTGTAAACCAGGCTGGCCTCGAACTCACAGAGCTCCACCTATCTTTGTCTCACGAGTGCTGGGATAAATTATTATTCTTAATCATGAGCTTATACAGCAGAAGAGAGTTGCTGATGTTCATTAGTTCCCGGTTTGTTTGTTTGTTTGTTTGTTTAAAGCCTGGATCTTGCTAGGTCACTTAAGCCAACAGTTTGTGTTCATTTGTCACACTTCTTTAAGAACTTGTACAGGCCACAGCTAATGTTTTGTGCGTTTTCTCAAATGAAGTGTCATACTGGCCATGTTGTTTCAAACAGTAACTTTCCAGAAAATAAAAGGAAGCCAACCACGAAGTAAGTATTTTAGCTAAGACATTTCTCTTCATGTGTTTGCAGATACGGCTTCTGAAATAGAGTTACCTGTGAGGGTCCGTGAAGGAATACATTCCAAAACGTCATCTTTGAAAGGGAATGAGGAAGATTCAGAGTCATGGGTGGCCTCTGAAGGGCCTGCTGTGGCAGAAACTGACAGGTCTGTGGAAGGTGCCCTGCTCGGTAGTCAGCTGGTTTCTCAAAAAGGTAAGACATGGTTACCTGTTCCAATTCATCAGCTGAAGAAGAAATTAGATTCAGAAATTATATATCAAGTGGTGATATATTTTTTTTCTAAAACAACAGAGCACGATGCAGAATTTCAGATTCTGAAGTATTTCTTTCAAATTGATGTCTACAGCTTCATGAATTCTGCTTTTTCACCATCTGAAATTTTTATAGAAAGGGTGAGTCAGATTTAAAATTTTTATTTATATTTCTTTAGTTCTCTCTCTCTCTCTCTCTCTCTCTCTCTCTCTCTCTCTCTCTCT
>CABHPP010138176.1:0-43203 GCA_902168425.1 Peromyscus attwateri | reverse complement strand
GTTTCTTTCTGTCTAAACTGTGCTTTTATTGCTTTTCTGTTCTGCCTTCTCATTGGCTCTAAGCCCAGCCACATGACTTCCTCATCACTGCCTGTCTATACAGACCTCCAGGTCTCTATGGTTGGTACTGGGATTAAAGGCTCCTGTCACCACACTTGGCTGTGTCCTTGACCACACAGAGACTGCCTGCCATGTGATTGGATTAAGTGCATGGGCTACCACCACCTGACTCCTGTTTATGGCTTGCTTTGACCTCTGATCTCCAGGCAAACTTTATTTATTGACATACAAATAAAATCACATTTCATCACAATTAAAATATCACCACAGAGAATATCCAAATTAACAAAATCAGAAATGAAAAGATGGACATAAAAATAGACACTGAGGAAATCCTATCATTAGCTCACACCTTAAAAACCTAGAAAAAACCTAGATGCCCCTCTACTGAGGAATGGATAAAAAAAATGTGGTAAATTTACACAGTGGAGTATTACACAGTTATCAAAAACAAGGACACCAGGAAATTTGAAGGCAAATGGTTGGAACTAGAAAATAATCATCCTGTGTGGGGTAACCCAGACTGATAAAGACAAATACAGTATGTACTCACTCATAAGTAGATATTAGCTGTACAATAAAGGATAACTATGCTACAATACACAGACCCAGAGAGACTAGGTAACAAAGAAAGTTCATGGGGGAACACCCAGATCTCAATAGAAAGGGGAAATAGAAGAGTTTTTGTGAGTGTACTGAGGGCAGGTGGGAATAAGAACATGAGTGATCAGGTTAGTGGGGATGTATGGAGGGGAAGAATGCTGAGGGGGACTGTTGGGGGTGGCATTTGGGGTCAGGTGGAAGCCTGGTGCAGGAGAATCTTCCAGGAGTATATGAGGAGGAACCAGCTTAGACTCCTAGCAATAGTGGATAATTAGCCTGAACTGGCCATCTCCTGTGACCAGATGAGTACCTGGACCAATTGTCATCAGAAAGGCATCATCCAGCAACAGATGTAGGCAGATGCAAAGACCCCCAGCCAATAATTAGGGGGGATTTTGGAATCCTGTGGAGGAGGAGGAAAAAGGAGTATAGGAGCCAGACGGTTCAATGACACCATGGGAAGGCTCACACAATGGTACAATGGAAACTCCCGGCAGTCTATGAGGGTAACCCTAGCTAAGACTCCTAGCAATAGGGGATACAGAACCTGAACCAGCCATCTCCTGTAACCAGGCAAGGCTTCCAGAATAGGGATTGGGACACCAACCCAGCCACAAAACCTTCAACCTACAATCTATCCTATTAGGGGATTTATTAAGGCAACTCCACATAGTTAAAAGGGGGGTTATTTTGAGATAACTTACAGCCAATAGAGGGGTTAGTTATAGGATCTGGGAGAAGTGGAGTGCAATCCAACATTGTTCTCTGGAGAACTCTGCTTGGTCTACCACCCAACATCCAGGATCACAAAGAACCAAGAGAGCCGGCACATCTGGATCTCAGGTCTTACGGGCTCCTGTCTTGGCCCCACCCAAGGGGCAAGTCATAGGTAGGTGTGGCAGATACAGGAAGCCTCACTAGGGGCAGTAAGTACTTCCAGGTCAAAGCTGGAACAGCTACCCACTACACTATCCTATGTGCAAGATGCTGGGGTAAGTGTGGTGCAGAACTTGTGGGAGTGGCCAACCCATGAGTGATTTCATTTAATACCCATGCCATGAGATGGAGCCCAAGTCTGACACTGCCAGGATGGCGAGGAACCAGAAGCTGGACAACCCAGAGACCCAGGATAGAACCAAACACAACTGGCAAAAAAAAAAAAAAAGGCAACCCAATGATTCCTAATGATATTATGCTATACTCATAGACAGGAGTCTAGCATAACTGTCATCAGAGAGGCTTCATCCATCAATGGATAGGAGCAGATGCAGAGACCTACAGCCAAATATCAGGTGGAGCTCAGGGAATCCTATGGAAGAGGAGGAGGAAGGATTTTAGGAGCCATAGGTGTCAAGGACACCACAAAGAACATGACCCACAGAATCAACTAACCAGGGCTCATAGGTGCTCACAGGCACTGAACCAACAATCAGGCCTAGGTCTTCTACACATATGTTAGGGTTGTGTAGCTTGGTGTTCTTGTGGGACTCCTAACAGTGGGAGTGGAGCTATCTCTGATTCTTTTACCTGCCTTTGGGACCTATTTCCTCCTACAGGGTTCCATCGTTCAGCCTTGATATGAGGGCATGTGCCTAATCATGTTTGGTTGATATCCCTAGGATGCCTGCTCTTTTTTGAAGGGAAAGGGAGGAGAGGATCTAGGGGGAAGGGAGGGGAAGGAGGGGTTGGTAGGAGAGGTGGGAGGACAAACTGCAGTAGGGAAGTAATATATGAGAAGAATAAAAAAAGGAGAGAGAAACAAACAAAAAATTTTTGACCATAAAAGTGTAAAATCCAATGCGAAGCTACATAGCTTTCATTCCAAATATCTATTCTGACTGCACAGAAGTTCACTTTGGATCTGGTTTGAGGAAGCTGTGGCTTCTCTGATCTCCCAGCATTCACCTCAATACCCAGCTCCAGGTTTGTTTTTATTAATAAGAACTTTTAAGATTTCTGCTACATCTGGCGCCCAACGTTTGTGGTATGAATTCTTGAAAAAACTACTTGCCTGTGGCCTTTTGGGCCCTGCTCAGACCCGAGCGACACTTTGCCAGTTGTGGTGGTGCATACCGGTAGGATTTACTGAAGGAGGCAGAGGCAGGAGGATCCCAAGTTTGAGGCCAGCCTAAGAGGCTTGCTAAGGAGAAGCTTTGGCCAAGCCACAAACGGTGGTGGTGGGACCATGGAGGCAGTGGCTGCTGCTTTGAGTTGCTGGCTGCTTCTCTTTGTGTTGGTGACTGCGGTGATGCTGCTACCTGGGACAAAGGGTTTACTACTGCTTGTTCAGAGAAGAATTGCCAGGACCATCGTGTTACAAGAAAGCATCAGCAAAGTTCAGTTCGGAAAAGTTTGGCAAGACAAATGGTGGGGAGAAATTGCTGTGAAGATTTTCTCTTTTAGGGAAGAATGTTCATGGTTCTGAGAGACAGACATTTATCAGACTGTGATTGCTCCAAACCACAGAGAAGGCACGCGCACACACACACACACACACACACACACACACACACACACACACACACACAAAATTCTGCAGGGAACCATGACCATGCCTAACAGCAACTTTGAAATCTTCAAAAGGATGATGGGACCCTACAACGATGATTCCACAAGGACTATGGTAAAGCCATTAAGCTGATTAACACCACAGAAATATCAACTTTAGACTACAAACTGTTCAGGACAATTTCAAGATGGCTAGCTGAGATAATCCAGATTCATAGACTACTCGAACAAGGACTTGAGACAAGCCCTGCACTTTCCTATTATGCAGAGACTGGAAAATGATACGGCTAACTCTCTTAGGACTTGACAATTAACCCAAAAATTTTCTTTTCAGGATCCCCTAAAGATGTCTTCTCCCCCAGAAAGCAGGAAGTAATTTTAAGAAAACAATGCCCACATTCCCAAAAGGTGGGGTGGTAGTTTTTGGTTATTTAATAAGTTATGGATACTGTCATTGTTTATGATGGTTGGTTACAAGTTGTTAATTATTAATGCTCAGGAAAAAAGCTGAACAAGGAGATTGGATTCACAGTTTTTGTTTAAAAAAAAAGAAAAAGGAGAATATGGATATGAGGCAGATCATTGAATCTACTCTGAGAAAAAAGATAAAGAAATAATAGGATAGCTGGGTAGATCATTGAACCTACTCTAAAAAGAAAAAGGGGAAGATATAAAAGTGACAAAAGGTAGATTATTGAATCTGTTATGAAAAGAAAAATGAGAGAATATGGATATGATAAGACAAAAAAGGAGATTATTGGATCGACTTTTAAAAAGGAACTACTTGTTTTACATAGGATAAGTAATGAAAACTTTTTGTCTGAGTTTATCAAATGTTACTGGACTGGGCATTGTTATATATTAATGGAGTTTTTCATCTGAATCTGACAAATGTTAATGGACTAGACATCGTTAATGTAATTCTTGACTGCATATATTGTATATACCTATTGGATAGTTTTTCTTGTATAAGTTATAAGCTTTTTTAAATTTTAGACAAAAAAAGGGGGAAATGTGGTGGTATTGTGTTCCCCAAAATATTGTGCTCCCTAAAAAACTTATCTGGGGTCAGAGAACAGAACAGCCACTAGATATGGAGGCCAGAAAATAGTGGCACACACACCTTTATCCCAGGAAGTGATGGCAGAAAGCAGAAAGGTATATAAGGCATGAGGACCAGGAACTAGCCTGGTTAAGCTTTTAGGCTTTGAGCAGCACAGTTCAGCTGAGATTCATTCGGAATGAGGACACAGAGGCTTCCAGTCTGAGGAAACAGGGTCAGCTGAGGAATTGGCAAGGTGAGGAAGCTGTGGCTTGTTCTGCTTCTCTGATCTCCCAGCATTCACTCCAATACCCAGCTCCAGGTTTGTTTTTATTAATATTAATAATTAATAACTTTTAAGATTCTGGTTAAGTTTGGTGTGTTATTTTTTTATTTGCAAGTTTTTACAATAAAATTTATTTTTAGAAGAAAACTCCTACGCCATAATGATATAGATATAATAGGATGAAAGGGGAGATTAATGAATCTACTTTTAAAGAGCAACAACTTGCTTAAAATGTTTTACATTGCTATGGATTTTGGTTTATTGATACAAATTTAAAGTTGATTTTGTTATACTATATGTATATTTCTACTCTTGTTTAAGGTATGTTTGTGCAGCTCATTTGAAATTGTAATGTATAATTAAGAAATACATATTAATAGTTAATCATCTATGATAATCAAATTTATAATCATACTAGTTGTTTTTTTTTTAGGTATACATAGATATATTTCAATTAGGTAGGTAAAAGTACTGTGAGACATCTTTCTGTATGCTGTGAATATGTGTTATTCTGATTGGTTGATAAATAAAGCTGTTTGGCCAATGGTGAGGCAGAATAAGGTTAGGCAGTACATTCCAACTGGAGAGAGAGGAAGAGGAAAGGAGAGGCAGGGGAGACACTGTGAGTGCCACCAAGAGATGTAAGATATGAAAGTACCAGTAAGCCATGAAGCCATGTGGCAACTTATAGATAAATAAAAATGGGTTAAGTTGTAAGAGCTAGCTAGCAAGAAGCTTAAGCCATAGGCCATGCAATTGATAATTAATATAAGCCTCCGAGTAATTATTTTATAAGCAGCTGTGGGACCGTGAGACCTGGTGGGACAGCGGGGCTGGGCAGTACTGGAGAAACCTTCCGACTACACCATAACTAAAAAAAAGCTTTATTCTAAGAATGTAGGGATGGTTTAACTTATACAATAAATGTAACACATCACATATTTAAGAAAGAAGTCACATGATCATTTCAATAGGCAGAGAAAAAGCCTTTGGCAACATTAAAATTCTAACATGATAAAGGCTCTGAAGAAACTGGAAAGAGAAGGAACATACTGCAGTATAATAAAGGCTGTATGCAAGTAATCCATGGGCACCATTGTATTAAATGGGGATAAAGTTTAAAGAATTACTTCTAAAAACAGGAGTAACAAAAGAATGTCCACTGTTTACACTTATTTAATATGCTACTTGAAGTCTGAGCCGTAGCAATGAGGCAAAGGGAAGAAATAAAAAGGATCCAAATAGAAAAGAAAGAATTCAGATTATTCCTGTGTGCAGATGCCATGATCCTAAACACACCATCATAAAAATCCTGATGAACAGAGCAGAGTAGCAGAAGGCAAAATAAACCCACAACAATCAGCAACTTTTCTATATACTAATAACATATTTGACCAGTAAGAAATCAGGTGAAGGGGGATTACCTCTCACAACAACTTCAAAAAATAATGAACCTCATAACAAACCTAACCAAAAAGGTGAAAGACCTATACAATGAAAAGTTTAAAACATTAAAGAAAGAAATGCAGAAGTCTAAAAGATGGAAAGACAACCCTAATTCATGCACTGGAAAAATTAATATAGTGAAAATTTCTACATTTCTAAACCCAGACTATAGAAGTAACACAATTCATATCAAGTTTCCAGTGACAGTTTTCCAAGGACTAGAAAAATCAATTCTAAAATTCATGGAAGCAAAAAGACTGGGGGTAGCCAAGTCAAACCTAATGATAAAAACACAGAATCTGGTCTCAAATTATAGTACAGAGCCAAAAGAACAAAACCAGCATGGTACCAGCACAAAACCAGACATGTAGAGCATCGTAATAAAAGAAAGGACCCAGAAACAAAGCCATATGGCTGCGGGATTCTAACTTTTGTCACAGGTACCAAATATATACAACAGTGAAAAAATAATTCTTTTAAATAAATGGTTTATCTCCATTTTAGAAGAAAGAAATTAGATCCTTATTTTTATCCTGTATGAAAATCAACTCAAAATGTATCAAGGGTCAGAATGTGAAGGCTGAAAAACACTAAGTGGCATAGGAATAAAGAAGGATTTTCTGAAAATGACTCCAGAAGCTTGTGTGTGTGTGTGTGTGTGTGTGTGCGCGCGCACGCGCGTGCGTGCACATGTGTGTGTAAGACACTGAAGTAGAAAGGAGACGGTGAAAGAAGAGGAAAGAACACAGAGGAAAAGTAGAGCAAGAGAGAATAGCAGAGATTAAGAAAGACAAAATATATTTTCTCTTACATGTAAGAAAGGGGACTGCTTCTAGAAAGGAACAGCAAAGAGGAATATACATTTATGAAAAATCATGATGAAACTTGTTCTGTGTGCGTACTAAGACAATTCCCAATACCATATTGTGGTGATATTTTAGTTGAAGACTAAATAGCTATAGTTATAATTTTCCTTGGTTATGATAAAAGATAAATTAGATATGAAACTTTATACTTACAAATATAGGATAGTTAATAGAATATTTTCCTTAATTTTACCAAATACAAATAGAGTAGATATTGTAACTGTAATTCTTGCTTGATACTGTTCTATTATATGTAATTTTACTATGTTTAAGTTAAAATCTTCCATTTTGATTAGACAGAAAAGGGGAAATACTGGGGAATAATGCTCTTGTACATTGGTTTAATAAAATGCTGATTGGCCAATAGCCAGGCAGGAAGTATAGGCAAGGTGAGCAGATGAGGAGAATGCTGGGAAGGGGAAGGGCAGAGGAGGAGTCACCAACCAGACATAGAGGAAGCAAGATGTGAAGGCAGAACTGAGGAAAGGTAGCAAGCCATGTGGCTAAATATAGATAAGAATTATGGGTTAATTTAAGTGTAAGAGCTAGTCAGTAATAAGCCTGAGCTAATGGCTGAGCAGTTATAAATAATATAAGCCTTTGTATGTTTACTTGGGTCTGAGAGGCTGTAGGACTGCAGGTGAGAGAGATTTGTCTGGACAGCGGGGTCCTGGTGGGACTCAAAAAAATTCTAGTTACCCCATGTATTTAAAAAGTTGCCCTAGTAAGCATACTTTGTTTGATACAATCCCATGTGTCCAAGTTCATCATGTAGAACTTCATCTTCCAGCACACACAAAAGTCAACTGAAAATGGATTTAAATCATAAGACCTGAAACTATAAAACATTAAAAATATTTTAGTAGGAAACGTAGGAAGAGAGCTCCATATTAGTCTATGTAGCATCTTTGTAGATATCAGCTGAAAACCATAGGCAAGAGAATAAGAAACAGACATGGGACTGTATCAAAGCAAAATGTTCTACACAGTAAAGAAAACAGCCAACAGAATGAAGAGACAACCTACAAAATGTAAACTTTTAAAATATTTAACTTCATCATTAATTCTTTAATCTATCAAATAAATTTTATTTAATGGAGGAAGCCCAATTAAGAAATAGTCTATAAATTAAGTGGTTGTCTAAAGTGTTTCTAAATCACTGATATTTTAGCCTGTATTGCACTCATTAAGGTTCATGCTTTTCTATACAAATGACACAAAACTTGATATGTTTCAGTTTAAAAATCAATTATAGTTGGTTTAAAAAAAAGAAAGAAAAAGAGGAAATCATCTTAATCTATTAGAATGGTTATTAGCAAAAGATATAATAAAGCAAGTGTTGGAGAGGATGTAAAAGAAGGGGGAAATGTGCAGTGTTTGTGAAAATGTAATTCAGTGCAGTCACGTAGAAAACAGTATGAAGAGTTTTCATAACTTAAAGACAGAACCATCATATGACTCACCTTTGGCACTGCTGAGTAAGTAGGTGACTATAGCTATGGATTTTAGAAAGATGTAGAGGAAAAGAACAATAGGGACCATTATGCTCAGTGTCTCCTGCAGAAGTTGTAGTGTTAGATGCTGTTGGACTAAGATACTTGCTTTGCAACATAAAGCCACATTTTCATCATATTAACTGTTACTTCTAGATATTTTACCTTTTGTGTTTTTTAGTTATTTCTTTTATTTTTTGAAATTATAATATAATTATATCATTTCTCCCTTCCAATTCCATTCTCCAAACTCTTCCATATACTGTTCCTAGCTTTCTTTCAAACTCATAGCCTCTTTTTTAATTAGTTGTTTTTAGATATATATATTATAGAACCTTCAACTGCCACTTTACTCAACAAGCATAATCCTTAGCTGCTTTCTAAATATTTGTCTTTAAACCCACAGGTAACTGTAGTCTTCACCCCTCATCAAAGAAACTTTTCTTTGCAGCAGAGACAATTAATCTCTTAATTAAATACAACCAATCAAAATACAGAGTTGTGGAGTCCAATCCCAATGAATACATCTGCAAAACACCCCCACACCTAAAGCTCAGGGAACACTGCAGAAGAAAGAGCAGAAAGACTGTAGGAACCAGAGGATCAAAGAGTTTGCAGTGAGATTGTGCCTCCTACAAATGTCAGAAGCTACACCCATAAAGACTCACCAATATGGCTGCCAAAACATGAGATGAACAAGGACAGCATCGATGGACATGCCTAAATGAGAATGGAGACAAACCCACAAGGCCTCAACCTTTTTAGCTTTGTTGAAAAAAAAAATGTAACCATCATTCTATTTGGAGGGATTGGTTATTGTTCTTATATAGCAAACAAATTAATTTATATGCTTATTTTGTAGTCATTTAATTCTTTTACTTATTGTAAGGACTTCAGAGTTGATTTTTGAAAGATTTTGAAATAGATAATATTATTTTAAAATAAAGGTAAGTATCTTCTATATTCTATTCTAATATATATGTTCATATATACTTTGTGTTATTTCACTTTTACAATAAAGAAATATTTCTGTTCAACTCACAGGAATTCATAGTAAAGGATGCTTACATTGGTACCAGCAGGTACGTTATCCTTCTTCCTATCTTCTTTGAGGATTCCACTGCTCATCAACATTATACTTGTTAGTATGATGATACTATTTTCCTTGTGTCACTGTTGCATTAATTATATTTAAGTAAGTATGTTAACATAATAAGGTTTATAGATTTTATGTTGAACCATCATCTCTTTGTTGACTTGGCTTCTAGAATATTGTGGGGTTTTTCTCTTCCTTTCTAATGTTTTTCTCCTTTTTAGACTCCTTTGAGCATTATTCCCTAGTTTCCCAACCTGTACTTCACAAAAGTTCTCTCAGACCTATCTTTCTTATCTAATTCAAAATTTGTGCCCTTTGACCAATAATATACTGTAAACTGGACCCATAAATCAAACAAATCCTTTCTTCCCTAAGTTGTTTTTTTCAAGGGTATTTGTCATAGCAAAGAAATGAACCTGAACAATACATGAATGTACCTTTAGTTCACAATGAGAATACACCCCTTATTCTAAACCTTATTACTTTCTACCTCTTGACTCACTTCTATTTAGTATACATTCATTATTCTCTTATCATATACATGATAAGAGAAAGGGAAATTTCTAGGTAAACTGGAATAATCTCAAGGTTTCCATTTTGATTTAAGAAAATATAAACTCTTCCAATAATCTAAAGAATAGGCAAAATTTGCAAGGATAAACTAAAAAGAACCCTAAACTTCTGCCTCAGGCACACATATGTACCTAAACATACCTCACAAATATATTCAACAATTGTAATTGAGTCCTGGAAAGACTGAATCTAAAGGGATTGTGTTTCTAAGACTTCTTCCTCTAGAAGAACGTGACAAGCATCAAATTGCATGTTAAATGAGCCAAAGGAAAAGTGAGTAAAACGGTTTAAGTAGTTCTAGTTCTGCTTGCCTATGAATCACATCAGTTCCTGTTGTGTGATACTTGCAGTTGACAAATCATCCAGTACTCTCAATCTTCAGATGAGCTTGCATGTAGGCAAACCATGTGCTACATTTAATGCATTTTCATAAAGTAGCATTTCAGACATTTAAAGTCTTGTCTGCAATCATTCAAGCACTGCGGAACCAGGCTACAGCGAAATTCAAACTGCCTGACATCAAATACAAGGTCTCAAAACTATATCACTGAATAACCCCCAAAAGGATCCATTGACTTCCCCAAGGATTCAGTGTCCTAATCTATGCAACATGCAATTAACAAAATTCTATAACTTGTGTATCTAAATTGTTTCTCTTTTACACGTTACTCATTTTTTAAAAATAGATTCAAAGTAGATCATGAAAAGAAACCTACAGTCAATGTCTGATCAATAAGCAAATTGTATTGAATTTAAAAACTCTTATGCACCCTTTCTTAATTTTTTAATATTAACCTAACCTGAATCATGTTACCAAGAAGTAGTTGAGTCTACTGCTGGACTAATTGTGTGGTGTAGATGGCACAGGCTGTCACAATGCTTATTTGCTTGAATACTCTTTAACATTTGACCACATTATGAATCTCAACTGTTCTGTTTGGTGTTCAAGATATCCCATGTCTGGATCCTATTCTACTGATCTCCTCTTAATTCCCAACTTGGATTGTCTTCTCTTGCTATGCCAATATCTTTAGTGATCAATGATCTTGAAGTTCAATTCTATATTCGTCTTTGGTTCACATTGGTCCCTCTCCTGTAAATTGCCTCACCAACATTTACACTCATTTTCATATTTCAATATTTTCTTTCCTTGTAAACTCTGCTCACTCTCTGCTACTATTTCAGACTAATTAGTGTACCCCCAGACCTCCAGAAGCACAGAGAACTCATAGGTGGTCTTTCCTGAAGGTGATAATAATATTCTCTAAAAGCTGATATTTTCAAATTTATGACCACAGAAAATTGTTCAAGCCCAATTGTATTCAGAGGAAAGAAAAATCTAGTTCTTCTGTGCTCAATGTGCTATTACATTATCAGCAGCCCTTGAACTCCCAATAAGTTGACCATTGAGCATATTATAAATTATGCCTTTAAAGTATATCTGGGAATCTTAATATTTTATATTGCTTCAGGCAAGATACTTTGGCTCTCATTGAGAAACATTTCTTCATGCACAATCCTCAAAGGAAAATGAACCAAGTCGATTAACCAAATTTCTCATGTATATACATGGTTGTTTTAAAATGAAATATCATTTTAGTGTGAAATTATAATGTAAGCATATAAAATATTAAGGCATTATAAAATTTGTAGAGAAAAATTTTAAATGAAAAATCTTAGATTCTTTAACATTGTTGTTAACATAGGCTAAAGGTATAAAGGTATAAAGGCCAAAGTATAGTAGATAGGTGAGGCATGAAAAATACCTTATGTTCTTAGAAAAACTTAACCTTATATTTTCCTTTGGTTTATAGCTGAGTAATTTACTTGAATAATGGAGTCAGTTGAATTTAATGAATGCTTCCAACTGAGTAATTTCTACTGACTGCTGTGGCCAAAGGTCATTTTTGTTTTAAGGTTAGAGAAGAAACATGTAGTGTATAAGAAACATATTGAGGAAGATTCACATGTGTGAAAACAGTCACTACTATTTGAAAACATAAAAGACATGTTCCAAAAATCACCAGATATATACTAGTAAGACCCACCTTTCAGGACAGATATTAACTACATGTTATCTGTGTGTACTTGTAGGTAGACTTCTTCAAAGGATCAATTTTCACATCTGTAAAATGGTTTCCCTAAAACCTTCTATCATCTGACAAGATAAGAAGAAACATTTATGTATTTATTAAATGTAGCAATTTACACAAAAGCATTTTATTTACTATATATATGTTTTTTCAAAATCTTTTCACTTATGAATATAAAGTAATCTGTATTATAAAAATGTAATGTTAAAAAGTAGAAACAATTCCAAATTGCTAACAATTCTATTGTCTAGGAATAATTATTATGATTGCAGGGTGCCACTTTCTAATTTCTATATTTCATAGCTATACACCAAAATACACATTTTAAAACCTTTTTCTTATGTTACACTTGCCCTTTCAAAAGTTGCACTTTTTATGTAACAACATGTAACTTCAATCTAATTCATCATGACATATAAGTGACAGTAAAGTTCCTCCACCATTAACAACAGCATTTGGGTGCTCAGGTAAATAAAGAGGAAGCATGTGTAGTAAAAGGCAATGTGAATAAGGATATCTCTCCCTGGAAACTCCTATCAAGAAAACACAGAGACTGCTCACCATTGCAGTCTCCTCTCTTTTACAATGAGGAATACTCTAACCTCATCCCCATCTTTTTATAAGCAAAAGCAGCTCAACTCTCAGATCTGAAATCAGATGTTCATAGGGCATGATAATATTCTATCTGGATCCTATCTTTAGTTGGGAGATGCCCCACCTTCAGCCATAGGAACTATCTGCTTCTGTTTCACATCTGTCTGCTAATTCATCTCCCTTGACCAGGACCTGTGGTGCTCAGAGGTAGGCTCCAGCAGATGACATGTGAAGGCAGAATCAACAACTTGACACTACTACAGATTAAATCACATACTGACCTTCACACACTGGTAGTGGGAGACTTCAAAAACCCACTCTCACTAATAGACAGGTCATCCAGACGAAAGTCTAAACAGAGAAATGCTGGAGCTAGCTGACATTGTAAGTCAAATTGTCCTAGTAGAACATTTCACTTGTGGAGGTTTGAGTATTATTATTCTATAATACTATTAGGAGGTGTGGCATTATTGGAGTAGATGTAGCCTTGTTGGAGGAAGTGTGTCACCAGGGGTGGACTTTGAGGTCTTTAAAAGCTCAAGCCAGGCCCAGTGTTGATCTTTATTCTTGTTGCCTTCAGATCAAGATACAGAATGCTCAGCACCATGTCTATGTGCATGCTACCATGCTTCCTACCGTGATGATAACAGACTAAACCCCTGAACTGTAAGCCAGCCTCAATGCCAGTTTTCCATTTAAGAGTTGCCATGGTTCTGGTGGCTCTTCACAGCAATAGAAGCCCTAACTGAGACATGATCCAAAGATCATTCCCGATTTTATTAGGATTGCTTCTAGTTTTTCTCAATTTAGGATAATATAGGCTGTGGGTTTGTTATATATACCCTTCACTATGTTGAAGTAGGTTCCCTCCAGTCCCACTCTCTCTAGAACTTTTATCATCAAAGCATAATGAATTTTGTAAAAGGTTTTTCTTTATCTATTGAGATGATCATGTGATTTTTCTCTTTAAGTCCATTTATATGATTATTAGTTATGTGTAACTCTGAACTTCTGGAATAACACCAACTTAATCATGGTGTATGAACATCTTGATATCTACCTGTATTAAGTTTACTGAGGAATTTTGTATCTGTGTTTATCTGAGATATTGATCTATAATTTTGCTTTTTTGTTGTGTCTTTTCCTGGTTTGGGTATTTGAATAGTAGTGGCTTCACAGAATGAGTGTAGGAGGGATCCTTCTGTTTCTTTTCTTTTTTCTTATTCTTTTCTTTAATTGTTTAAGATGAATTGGTTGTAGTTCTTCTTTAAAAGTGTGGTAGAATTCTTCTATGAATCCATCTGGCCTGGACTATTTTTTTAGTCAGAGGCTTTTTATTACTCTTCCAATCTCTTCCTGTGTTGTAGGTCTACTTACATTGTTGGTCTCTTCCTGGTTTAGCTTTGGTACTTTGGATGAATCAAGAAATTCATAAAGTTTCATTAGATTTTCCAACTTAATGGAGTATAGTTTTTACAGTATTTTCCTTTATATTATTCTGTATTTCTTTTCTGTCTGTAGTAATGTTTCCCTGCTCATTTTTAATTCTGTTAATTTCAGTCAGTTCTTTCTTTCTTTTGGTAGTTAAGCCAATGGTCTGTTGATTTTGTTTATCATCTCAAAGAACCAGACCTCTTTGTATTGCTTTCTTTGTTTCTATTTCATTAATTTCTGCTTTGATTTTTATTATTTCTTGCCATCTATGCGGTATGGGTTTGGTTTGTTCTTGTTTTTCTCAATTACTGTCTGTTTCACGAAGTCTTTTGTTTGTACTTTTCCTGGCCTTTCAATGTAGGAACTTCCCTCTTAGAACTACTTTAAGGTGTCACAGAGCTTTTGTGAGGTTGTGTTGTTTTAATTTTCATTTAGTTTCTAGGAATATTTCATTTCTTTCTTGATTTTTTTCTTTAACCCATTCATTATTCAGCAATGAGCTGCTTAATCTCCATAAGTGTACATACTTACTGGAGCTTTGTTTACTGTTGACTTTAAGTTTACTACATAATAGTCAGATAGGATGCATGGAATTATTCCATTTTTCTGTATTTGTTAAGATTTGTTTTGTGACCCAGTATGTGGCCTATTGTAGAGGAGCTTCTGTGTACTGCAAAGTAAAATATATATTCTTTGGTGTTTAGGTGAAATATTCTGATATTTTGATAAGATGTCATTTACTTCTGAGTTTTCTCTGTTTACTTTTTGTTCAGATGACCTATCTATTTGAGAAAGTTGAATCACCTATAATTATGGGGTTTGTGTTCATCTGTGTCTTTAAGTCTATTGTTTTTTAGAAAATTGGATGCACAAGAATTTGGTATATATGTTAATACAGTGATATTTTCCTGATTAATTGGTCTCTTGTTTAGAAGTAAGTGCCCTTCCTTTACCCCACTGATTATTTTTACTTTGAAGTCTGTAGGATGACAACGTCTGCTTGCTTCTTGATCACATTTACTTGGAATACATTTTCCATCCTTTCAGTTTAAGGTGGGGCCTATCCTTAAAACTAGGATGAGTTTCTTGTAGACAACAGATAGATGGATCTTGTTATTTAATCCATTCAGCTAGCCAGTATTTTTTGACTGAAAAGTTGAGGTCATTAATATTTAGAATTACTATTGAAATGTGTGTGTTCTTTGTTATGCTTTGTACATCTTTTAATTATAGCTTTGGTTGTTTTCTTTCTAGATTCACTTGGTTGTGCTTATTCCTCTCTTCAGTTATTGCTTGCAGTATTCTGTTTAGTGGTTGTTTATTGTTGTTGTCATCATTAGATACTGATATTTTGGGGCCATGTGCATCATGGAAAGTTTTTATTTCTCCTTCAACTATGGCAGATAGTTTTGGCTTGGTACAGTATTCTAGGTTGGCAGTCGTGGTCTTTTAGAACTTCAAGTGTGTTGCTTCAGGCTCTTCTGACTTTTAAAGTTCTCATTGATAATAAGATGTTATTCTAATGGGTTTTTCTTCATATGTGACTTGCATTTTTTCTTTTGAGGTTTTCTCTACACTTTCTTTGTTATGTATACTTAGTGTTTTAAGTATGATATACCATGGGGTGTTTCTTTTCTAGTCTTGTTTATTCAGTGTTCTCTTTGCTTCTTGTATCTGTATGGGTGTGTCTTTCCTTAGTTTGATTTCTTCTCTGATCTGGCTAAAGATTTTGTCCTAGTTAGGGTTATTATCACTGTGGTGAAACACAATGACCAAAGCAACTTTGAGAGGAAAGCGTTTATTCAGCTTACACTTCCATATCACTGTTTATCACTGAAGGAAGTCAGGATGGGAACTTAAACAGGACAGGAACCTAGAGGTAGGAGCTGATACAGAGGTCATGAAAGAGTGTTGCTTTCTGGCTTCTCGTGGCTTCATCAGCCTAATTTCTTAGAGAACCCATGGCTAAGAGATGGTACCACTCACAATGGCCTGGACTTTCCCACATCTATCACTAAGAAAATGCCCTGCAGACTTGCTTACAGCTCAGTCTTACAAATGCATTTTCTAATTTGTGGGTTTCTTCTCTTAGATGACTTTAGTTTTTGTCAGGTTGACATAAAATTATTCAGCACATATCTGGCCTGTGCCATTGAACTGGATTCTTCTCTCTCATCCATACCTATAATTAGAAGCTTTGGTCTTTTCTTGATATGTCCCATCTCCTACATGTTCCTTTCCTGTGCTCTTTAATTTTTTTCATATTCTTTGTTTATTTCATCTAGATCCTCCACTTTATCTCTGTGTCCTAGTATTCTGTCTGTAAGGCTTTCTAATCAGAATATTGTGTTTTTCAATTTCATCTTCGTTTCAGCTTGTGTTCTCCTCAATGTTTCTGAATTCAATGTTATTGAAAACCAAAATGTTATTGAATTTGCTTTTCAAATCCTGAATTCTCTTCATTATTTCATTCAACTGTGCATTTGTATTTTTTTGGACGTCACTCAACCATTTATTATAATTATCTAGGAATTCAATCTATGAACTGTTTACTCATGTCTTCTTTAAATTCCTTGAATTTGTTGATAAAGTTTATGATTGTTCTTTTACATTCTGTGTCCTGGAATTCATCTAGGTAGTTCTCATTAGAGGACTTGTAGGTTTGATGGGAGATATACTGTCTTGACCATTCATGTTTTTTGTTTTGTTTTGTTTTGTTTTGTTTTTACTGTTTGACCTAGGCATGTGGACTTCTTCCTTTGGTTAAATTTCTAATGTGATAGATTGGGCTAATGCAAGAGATATGTGACCTGAGATAGAAAAGCTGGTGGGTGAGCTGTTTAATTGAACTAGAGGAAAATGGCTCCCAAACCATGGATCTGGAGCTAAGCTTATGGGTACAGATGGCAGCAGGCAGAGGGAAGGATGGGAAAGGGAAAGAGTGTCTTCCCAGTCAAAATAAAGAAAGCAAACTTGAAGGTCACCCATCTCGAGCTATTATTACTGTGGGTGTGGAGATCACTACTTGAGGAGGCATTGAGAAGAGATGGTAGATAATAAATAGAGACAGTGACTTACCAGCAAAAGGTTCTTAGGCCCTGACACTGGAACTAAACTTGCAGGTTTGTAGATAGCCTGAAGTTTCACATTTAAAATTATAATGTTTATGAGGCTAATAGGATACGTTATTCATTAAAATTCTTTCTACATAAACTCAAGGACCTAGGTTTGATCCCCACCACCCACATAAAAACACAAAATGTGGTATAGTATGCTTGTAATCCCAGTGGTGGGGATATGAGGATAGATTCTCTGGGGTCTAGCCTAATAAGTGAGCTTCATGTCAATAAGAGACCCTATCCAAAAACATGGTTGATCCTGAGAAACAACACCAATAAATATCAAGGTTATATTCTGACCTTGGCATGCGTGTGTAACCAGAACATACACATAAATATATACAAACTGCAGTGTTTTGGATGAGAATGGCTTCCATAAGCTCATATATTTGCATGCTTAGTCCCTAGTTGGTAAACTGTTTAAGAATGATTAGGTATTGTTGGAGTAGGTATGGGCTTGTTGAAGGAGGTATGACACTGGGTTTCAAAGCCTGTGCCAGGTCTGGTCTTGCTCTATTTGCTTCAGGCTTTTGGATTAGAATATAAAACTCTCACCTACTACTCCAGTGCCATTCCTGCCTGCATGTTTCCATGCCCCTAGCCATGATCATTATGAACTGTAGTGGTATTTGCTCCACCCATGATATTGGGCAATATGGCCTGAAGGAGGCAGTGCTTCTTTGCCATTGTACGTATACTTGTACATTGTACGTGACCTCTTAAAAGGAGAGGAGATAGGGGTCATGTGTTTCATGCTTCCTTTCCCTTTTTTTTATTTTTATTTTTATCCTAGTGTGACCGGACGCCGGTCCTCTGTGAATTGAACCCAGGTCCTCTGGAACATCAGTCAGTGCTCTTAACTGCTGAGCCATCTCTTTCCTCTTTTTTTTTTCTTTTTTTTGATATGGACCTCTGAATATATGGACTTCTGAAAGAACCTCTCAATATAGTTACTGACTCCCAATATGCAGAGAGAGTTGTTTTACATATTGAAACTACTAAATTTATTCCTAATAATACAGAATTAACTTCACTATTAATACAATTACAGGAAATCATCAGAAATAGGGAACATCCTATATATATAAAACACATATCAGATCCCATATAGGTCTGCCAGGTCCTCTAGCACAAGGTAATGATAAGATTGATCAGTTCTTAATAGGCAATGTGCTAGAAGCCTCAGAATTTCATAAGAAACGCCATGCAAATAGCAAAGGTTTAAAGAGGGATTTTTCCATCACTTGGCAACAAGCCAAGGAAATAGTAAAAAAAAAATGTCCTACTTATTCCTTCTATAACTAAACTCCATTACCTTCAGGAAGTAATCCTAAAGGTATACAAAGAAATGAAATTTGGCAGATGGATGTGTTTCATTTTGCAGAACTTGGAAGATTAAAATATGTACATCATACCATTCATACCTATTTAGGATTTCAATGGGCAACTCCTATGAGTTCTAAAAAAAGTGATTCTGTAATTACATAACTATTAGAAGTTATGGCCATTGTAGAAATACTTGTACAAATTAAGACTGGCAATGTTCCAGCATATGTCTCAAATGAAAAAAAAAAACAGTTTTTTGTTTATTAAAATATAAAGCATGTTACAAGTATGCCATTCAATCCTACAGGCCAAGCAGTCATAGAAATATCTAATCGAACTTTAAAGGATATATTAAATAAACAGAAAGAGGTAACAATGACCCCTAGAACTGGATTACATAGTGCTTTATTAACCTTAAATTTTCTCAATGCTGATGAGAAAGGAACAACAGCTGTAGAGAGACACTGAACAACAGAAAACACTCCTGAGCTAAACCAACCAGTTACTTCAAAGATGTGTTGACCTTGGAATGGAAACCAGGCTACATCATATATTGGAGAAGGGGTTTTATCCTTGGAATGGAAACCAGGATACATCCTACATTGGAGAAGGGGTGTTATCCTTGGAATGGAAACCAGGATACATCCTACATTGGAGAAGGGGTTTTGCTTTTGTCTCTGCAGAAGAAAAGCTACGAATATCAACAAAATTAATGAAAATTCAACTCAAACAAGCGAAACCCCTTGATAAGAAGAAGTGATAGCTCATCCACCAATGTGACAATTCTACAAGTTGTAAGGAAAACTCAACAAACAAGGATCAGGGCAGAGTTCTATTTTTTGTCTTTACAGGATAATAGGAATATCCATCTTCAAGAAATCAAAAGACCTTGGATACCCAGACGTCCACAGTAGAAGGAAAGAACCTAATGGTACCAATATACTCCACAAGGTAATATCTCACTGCATAACATCTATATCTCTTTAACTCTAGAAAAGTTGTGGTCCCAATTCAATTATAAATCAAGCTGGCTTTGGAGTTGGAATGTGGCTCTCTTCTTCTCTAAACCCAAGCATATTGCTAAAAGAAAAATTAGGAGATCCTGTCTCATATCGAAAGAGCCAAATAAATGTGGGGCAGAAGAAATCCAATAATCTAGGGATCATTGTTGTCAAGATTCTATTCTATTTCTTTCCACGCTTATCCTTAATTTATAGGAATCCTTCCTTGCATGTCACATAATCCTAAAATCCAAACTTTCCATTTTGATAAATAAATCTTTCCAATAGCAATCTCTGAAGTCTCCAGAAGGAAGATGGGGCCCCATAAGAATGACTCTACCTGATCCACAATGATGCCATTAAACCAAAAAACACTACTCAGTGATCAGCTTTGGACTGCAAACTCTGCAGGACAGTTCCAAGATGAGATGGTCCATCAGATTATACTTCTAGCCAGAACCTCAGATAACCTTACCCATTACTCTGAGACTGGCTACAAACATTACAACTAGTTCTATTGGAACTTAACTATTTGGCTTTCTTACAGGACCCCACACAGATACCATCACCCCATAGACAGCAGGAAGCAATTTTAAGAAAACGATTCCCCCTCTCCCAAAAATTTTCATTTTTCTCAGGGTTATGGATAATTTGTTATAGGGTTTGGGGGAACAATAAAACTTAGACTCAGGATTGTTTTTTGGAAAAGAAATGAAGGGGAATGGATAGGTATAGTTAAGGTAGATTATTGTTGGCTAGGTATAGTTAAGGTAGATTATTGTATCTACTAGTAAACTAATTTAGCAAACTATCAGCCTTAGATAATTTACACTGATATGGATTCTTGTATATTGATACAAATGTAAACTATTTTTCTACTCCTATTTAAGATAATTTGTATATTGCTGCAAATTCAAAACAATATGTTCCTACTCATATTTGAAATATTTTGTATATTGATACAAATGTAAAATTATATTTGCCATATTATATGTATGTTCTACCTCTGTTTAGGATACTTTGTATATTGATACATATTAAGAATATTATTATCATATTGCATACTTCTACCTCAGTTTAACATACTTTGTGTATTGTCACAATTTTGAGGTCATTGTCCTTATACTGTATATAGGTTACAGATTGCTTACCCTGTTAGTATGAATCCTTAGTCCTTAGGTTATTTAGGTAGATAAGATGTACAGATTAATAGTCACCCATGAGTGTCATATCTACAGTTGTGTTAGTTAGGTTTTCCAGATTTATAGAAACATGTCAGATGAATAGGTAGTCTTCAAACACTTCATAGACCTAGAGAATATGGCATTTAAATGTTTTGATAACTTAAAATTCTGTTGACATGAGACACAATTGCTCCTGGCAGCACTGATCTACTCCTGAAAGAATGTTGGGCTTCTAAGATACTCCGTTTGGAAGTTTGTCTTCTTCTTGGCACAAAATGGCATGCTGGGCAAAGAACTGCCCTTGCCTCGACTGCTGACAGTATGAGTACTGTCCTTCTGGACAAGCAGGACACAAGGAAAAGTGACTTCTGAACTCTGCCAAGACAGGGTAAGATGGTCTTTCAGAATTCCTACTTCTGAAATTGGTCTGTCAGATATTCTAGGCCTGTAGCCAAAAATGGATGCCCCAATGGTACTGAGAAATATTAGGTGACTGTCCAGGCTGCCAGCTGTCTCTGTCAATTCTTGCAATTTTTATAAGTTGCTCGCTTGCACTTCCTGTTTACTCAGGTAATATTATTTTCCTTCTCAGGTCTTTGATGAGGTTGAAGACTAGATAGTTACAGTTATAATCCTCTTATATCTTAGCTAAGAACATTTTAGATACTAAAGTTGGAATCTTCAGGATAGGATAGCTATTGGAGTAATCTCGGTGATTTGCCATTTACCTATGATCTGGACATTTAGCATGTGTTTCTTGTTTGATGTTCTTGTTGGTCATAGTTCCACTTTTGTTTATGTTATTACCCTTTGTTTTTCCTGGACAATACTTGATAATCATTCTTATTGCATACAGTTTACATTAGGTTTGGAACCTTATTTAGATAAAAAGGGGAAATGTGGTGTTTGCTCCACCCATGACCTGGGCTACATGGCCCGAAGGAGGCTGTCCTTCTTGCTGTTGTACGTGACCTCTTATGAACTAAGTTCTGAAACTATAAGCAAGCTCCCAATTAAATGTTTTCTTCTAAAAGCTGCCTTAGTCATGGTGTCTCTTCATAGAGCTAGAATAGTAACCAAGGCACATCACAAAAATTGTAATGTTCTCAAATTACACACGTTAGACAGCAAGAAATGAGGGCTTGGATTCTCCAAATCAGAGGACAGGAGAAGGTGATTCTGTTGATAAGATTTAGAAACCTCATCTCATACACATATAGTCAGATAATACCAATGACTGCGTTACCAGGAATCACCTCAGAGAAAAGAGATTGTAAAATATTTAACATAATTTTACTATTTATGACTAAAATTTAAAAAGTGAGGAAAAGCCAATCAATGCTCAAAACTGAATTCAATGAAAATAAAAAATGCAAAATAAAACATAGTAAAGATCCAGAAGTAAACCACATATCCAAAGGAAACTAACTTGTGGGGAAACTTGGTAATTTTGCTGGTAATTGATCAGAGGCCCTGTGATGTGCATAGCATCCACAACGGTTTTGATCTGCTGTGTATTTACTGCCTTGAACTGGAACTCCACAGGGGCCTGCAACATTGCAGTCTCTGCAGCCTTTTCTCCTTCAGCAATGTCAAACTCCACAGTCTCTCCATCTCACTGCAGTGTGCTTCTTTGGGTTGCTCTTTATGGCAGTCTGCTATACAAATACGTCTTCCTTGGTGTCATTCCTGTTGACGAAGCGGTAGTGTTCCTTACATTGAATCATTTTACTGTTCCCAAAACCTTTCTTGTGGTGTTTTTCTTGTCCCTGCTGGCAACAGTGGCCAGACATGAGTTCATGTGCATACAAGCAACACTGAATGGATTCAGCAGATTATCCATTATGATAATGTATGGGACCAAAGGACAATTATGTAAAATGAGGCATGAAGCATATATATTGCAATCTCACATTCATATGTGGAAACTGAAAAGATCTACCACATAGAAGTTGAAAGTATAATAGAGGTTATTAAAGGCTAAGTAAAGTGAGGAGGGAGAGATGGAAGAAAATCATTCAGTAGCTACTGAGTTCCAGTTACGAACAAAAATAAGATGGGAGTGTAGGGCAGTGGGGGTACAGACAGCATGTGACAGAAACAATAACTTTGGTTTTCTTTTACACATTAGGATGAGTATAGACAGCAATAATGAACTGGATATTTCAAAAATTTTAAAAAATCATTACAAAGACATGTTTGAAGAAATAGGTATGTTTACTTGTATTTGAGCATTATGTAACAAATATACACAGCATAACATCATATGCCACACCATAATTATTCATAATTTGTGTGTGCTGATTATGGAGGTAGACAAGCAAGAAGATAGATAGATGATAGGCAGATCAGTAGGTAGATAGATCAAGAGCAAGTTAAGAAAACCTGCAAAAACCTTTTAGGGGTGAGTTATAGTGGTATTAGCTTTTGTAGAACAGAAAAAGAAAAAAAATCTCTAACTCTAAACACACACAATTATATTTATGATACTTTTCAAAACTACATTAAGATTTTTTATATTGGTAAGTGCTATAGACAAGAGAGTGAAGATTCTTTAAATGTATTATATATGTAACATTTATGTGTATGTGTGTGTGTGTGTGTGTGTGTGTGTGTGTGTGTGTGTGTGTGTGTGTGTATGCTATTTGCTGGAGCATCTTACTGATGCACATAATTATTTTCTTAGTTTGTTTAGTTTAGTTTTGTTTGTTGAGACAGTGTCTCATGTAGCCCAGGCTGGCCTTGAACTTGATCTTCCTGCTTCTACTTCCTGAATGCTAGGGGTTAGAGGTGTGCCCCACTATGCCCAGTTTATACTGTACTGAGGATAAACCCAGGGCTTCATGCATGCTAGGCAAGTGCTCTACCACTAAGTCTTATCAGCCCATAATGTTTTTATTCAGATAAATCAACCTATTTGGGCAAACACTGATTATTATTATTCTCTCCTGGATCTTGCTTTAAGTGTTCTTGGCTAATTGTTCATTTTATGAAGGTTTTAGTTATCAAATTATTACTTTTTATTCATACTGAGAACATAAATGTTAAATAAAAGATTCATTTATCATTATAAATTAATGATTCTTACACAACATTTAATTTGAAGCTAAAAAATTAAAATTCATATAAAAATGCATATTCTGTAATTAAGAAATATTTAAGAAGCAATTCTATTACTCTAGCTCTCTGAATCATAGCATGACTTATTTCTATAATGTAAGATTACCCTTTTTGTTATTATATTTGTTATAACTTCTGGCTGTCACCACCTGTGCATGAATCAAAGCAGAATAAGTTTTACGTACAAGAGCACACATGGACAAAGACATTGCAGCAAAGCTGACTGGGGCTGGCACAGGAGGGTAGTGTGAAGCATACACCTATGATATTTCTCTCAGATAGCGTCAAAGTCCTCCAACTTCTGTAACCCTTTCCCCACTGAACCTGAGGGTATTGTATGAGTCATTCCAAAGCTAAATCCATAACCATTCATGAAAACCTCGACTTGCTCATGAATCACATTCTCATTATCGGGTGTGTAAAATACACTTTGTTTACTGCTTGTGACCTTACTGATAGGCTATTTGAATTTCCAATGAGTTCATTGAATCATGTTCAGATTTGAGTTTCTTGGACACACTGGAGAGTCCTGTTACACCTTTGTCCTGTCTCCAATTTTATACTGTTGAACTCAAATAGCAAATGCCATATACATTTTCTCCATTTCCCCTCTAGTTATGCTTTCTGTTCTTCCCTGCTTGGCTCTCTGTCCAAGAGGCTGACTTTAACTTCTGGATTCTAATGGAGAGAAGGAAGGAAAGGAGAACAGACACAGGACTCACTCCTCCCTCACCTCGATGCCAGGTGCAGGCTGATAGCACTGTATTTCCACCACAGCTCTCTGAACTTACTAACCATTCCTTCTTCCCTTGTTTTTCTGTTATGACCCTCAGTGGTGCTTCTTGTCAGAAGGCAGAATACTACCCTCAAACTTGTTCTTCTATACTCTTTCTGTTTGCTTTGCCCTCCACACACCATGTTAGTTATTAGAAAGAAGACTTCTTTGGAGAAGATCCTGTATTTCTCTCCTCAGAGCCTCTGAATACTGTTTTTGAAAGCCCATCAAGCATCACATTCTCCTGGTTCTGAGAAATGAATAATATTCACTTATCAGACAATTGGTGAATGGATCTTGGTTTCAGAACTAAGATTTAATCTAAGTAATTTCTGTAAGTAATTGTTTTATAATAATCATCACCTCAGTAATGTTGTAACAAAAAAAATTTAGCCAAAAATACACCCATAATTAAATAGAAAAAGTGCTCATAGTAGCTTTAAAAGTCAAAGCCTTTGGGATTTCTATAACCACCTTTGGGAATAATCATGCAAATCAAATGAGGCCACTGTGAAGAAAAATAATTGTGGTCTATAGTCAGATACACATCTAGCTATCACTTACATTTATTAATGAACAAAATTTAGTCTTGTTTAAAGTATGAATTAATTTTATATGTGTTTAAAGGAAATTTCTTGAATAAAATGAATCTAATTAAAACACATATACTTCCACCTGATGAACATTTCATGAACATTTCAAATTATAGTATGATCATCCCATAACATTCCAGTAATTACTATAGAAAATTGGAAGTAAATATAATATATAAATAATACAAAAATACTATTTCACACTGAATTATTTTTCTTATTCATCATGTTTACTAGTTAAGTCATAAGAACTTATTTGTGATTTAAAAATAGAGCATTTGTAGAAATTGAATCTAGCAGAAATTTAACTTTATATTATCTAAACCACAGGAGCACAACATCCACAAATGAAGATTAAGTACCAGATTTTATGGGCTAGTCCACCCTCCTTCACAACACAACCTACAGGAAATGACACATTCTTTTAAAGAATGAGTTCACTCCACCACAACCTCATCTCAGTCAATAAGACTGAGAAGTAAGGGCTTTGCTTCAAATACGTGCCTAGGTTTTCAGGAAAGTTGTGATCCCAGAAACTGAAGCGAACAGAAGTCATACTCACCCTGTACTATAGACATCACTCCTGCTGTCTGTGTCATCTCAAGTTAGGTTTAATTACATTAAAAGGGAACTTCCAAGCCATATGAAAATAGAGAAAAATTTAAAGACATTATCTCCTCTCTGCACCTCAAAAAGTGTGATACCCAAGCCTGTCAAGTATATGGAAACAAATATGTGAATAAAAATCTCAAGAATGATTGATATTGTTAATTTTAGAGTTGAAATATTTTTCTCATAAATTAGAATCTGTCTCATCTCACACACACACACACACACAAATTAATTCTTACAGAAAAATCTTTTTAAAAAACACCTCAAAATTTTGCAATATAAATTTTACTCTTTCTTTTATCTTTTCTTCTTCTTTTTTTCCTTAAGGCAGTGTCTGATGTAGCCTGGAACTCACTATATAGTCCACTCTGGCCTCCTAACTCACAAAGACCTACCTGCCTCTGCCTCCCAAGTGCTTGTATAAAAGATATGCACCACTACACCTTACAAAGTTGAGATAACAGAGGCAATATAATTTCAAAAGTAGATAATTGCAATAAATATGAAGATTGTGACTATTAATGTATAGACATAGTTCAAATATAAAATTGGAAAAGTATTCATTCTGACATAATCTAATTGCAATGTATCATTTACTTTTATTCAAATAATAATTCTAAAAAGTGATTATTAAATATTTTGCTTTTAGGCTATAATTGTCTTAAAATAATCACTAAATTTGATTTATAAGTGACATATTTTTAAAGATTTTAGGTGAGGTAAGTGGTTTCTTAATTCTAAGTTGAAAAAGGTATAAAGAACTTAAGAAAACATTGTAAAATGGCACCCAAACAAACCACTGTTTACACTTCTATGCTTATTATTCAATTTGATTCCTGTCTTTTTGATATTAGGTCATCAATACATTCATGTATCATAACTTATTATAAATACCACATGTATAAATACCCTTTTGATTAAAACTGTGCCTGCATTTTTTAATCTCCTTAGGATTGAGTTGTGATACTGAGAGAATTAAAATCAGCTTATTTTTGATATTCAATACACAGGAAATCTTTGATAAGAACCAAATAAATAGAATGAGTAAAACACTGATTTTATGAGAGAAGAAAGAAGGCAGAGTAGGGATAGACAGCACTCCCCTGAATACCCATGAATCCAAAAGAAAACATACACTCAGTTAGTGTAAGAAAGACATGAAAGGAATACAGAGAAAAGCCCACAATCAACAGTAGAGAATGAAAGACTAGATGCAACCATGAAATATTGACTACTAAATTCACAAAGGAAACAATATATCTCAATTTAGAACCCTAAGCAAAATGATGAGAAAAGGGAGCCTCCTTCCACTTCACCCTTGCAAACAAAAGGGGAATACAAGTCATTACATGTGAGAAAAAAATGTTGTGGGGGAAAGGCACAAGTTCTAGCTTCACCCTTGGAAACAGCATATCACCAAAATTAGCTGGAAGTTCTACTTAAAGGCCAATTTTTGTTCAAATTATACTCTGAAGATGACGTGAGTGGCAAACTTCAATACGTCAATACTTCTTTAGTCTGTAGAATTGTTTATAGATTAAAATGTGACTAAAGCTTTTTGAAGTGCTTTGGAAATATAGGAACTTTACCCACATGTAAACTCTTGTTGTAAGCAACTATAATATGCACATGACCACATGAGCAAACAACTCACTTATTTTCCCAAATCTGTGACATTATACCTATATAGAATCTGTATAAACTTATGAAAATTCACTGTTCATGAAGCAAACAGGTAAAAATGAGTTTTGTGTAGGGATGTACAGACACAGCTTTGCAGAGTTCTATAACTTTGCTCAATAACTTTAATATTTTCTGGTACTTTCTTCAAAGCACTTTGATTTATTATTGGAACATGACTATTGAGTGATGCAATGAAGCTTTTTTTAAAGTGATTTTTAATGATCTGGGACTGGCAAGCCTACGGAATTCAAAGCCATAGCAACCCATTATAAAGTAATAATTATACCTCAACCTCAAGTGAATTTCTCCCTAAAAGCCCTTCCTTTGGCTGTGTCTCTTCTTTTAAAATTACATTATCACAATTGCAGCTATGCAGACTCTCAACCTCAGAGTTGCCCTGCTATGACCTTCTCCTACCCTGTCTTCAAGTTTTGTCAAGCCTGCACATATTGTTCCTGATCTAGACCATATTACTACAAGTGTTGTATCACTAAAGCAAAGTGCAGTCAAAAGCATAAAATGATGTCACTGTACCATAAAGACAGAAAATGCAAATCAGTATCTGTGACATACATCTGTGATGTGGGAAGACAGATGTCTCATATGATTCCACTGATGTGACTTATACAGAAGTCATTTTTTACTAAAGCAAGCAAATTCAATCCTGAGAACATTTCCAAGATAACAGAATAATCACATAAATATAACTTGTATTCTGATATAAAACTACAGACAATAAAAATAACCAGACTCCTAAAGTAAATAGCAACATACCTTTCACTTCAATATACTATGCTGTAATATGATGTTATAGTTAGATTCAACTATAATACACTGCATTAAACATGCATCAAATATGTTAAATTGAATAATAGGCATTCAGTTAAACAATAAGAACATTAAGCAGTAATCTACTTTAGTCCCTGTCTGCACTTCCTTCTGTCTTTCTGAACGTCTGTAGTCCCCCTTAGACCTGCACCCTTTGTGCTCTCCTATTCCATTACTTCTTGCTTTTTCTCTCTCCTTTGCTGTCCAAGTTTTCATAAATTTGTGAGCTGTTTTTTACACTTTCTTTGTAAAGCATCTGAATTTACTTATAGATTAAAATTGAATATAAGTAGTTTTAAATAATAATGCTAGGTTAGGGCAAAAATTTATAAATGCAGTAGTACAAACAAAAATTCATATCTGTTCCAAACAGACAAGAAATGTGTGTTCGCAAATTAGAGTCAGCATCTGTCATCAGTTTGACTGTTGATCCCTCTACATTCTTATAAAAATATCAACAGTTCCTCCTAGATCTTCTATCATTTAGTCCTGACTTTAATCTTCATAAGATAATGTGAATCAATATACAGAACATTGGTACCCAAGAGTCTGATGCCTATAAATAGCCTATCTATTTGTCGTTTTATTTTTAACTTGAAGCTCAAAGCATCTCTCATAGCTGAAATATGACACCAAATAATACTTGCTGTCAATACATACTTATTCATTAGTTTGAACTACTTGTATTGAATGTAAGTTGAACAATTTTAAACCTATCAGTTCCCCTAATTGTGACAGGAAATCAAATAACATATGCTGTACTGCTGTGGGATAATGCAGTATAATTTTTTTTGTCAACACATCCAAAGAATGGATTTCAGTTACAGTGCTTACTCTGACTGCTTTTGCCTGTAATGAATCGTTTCCAAAGTGTCCTGACATGTTGTCCTGTCAAATAATTCATGTGAGCTCTTCCTAAATGCTCACTGCAGTTTTACAAATCATTTTGTGCCTAATGAAATATATTATGTAGCAAAGTGCCTGGAATAGGTGAAGATACTTTGTGATTGAGCATGCTAGACTTCAAGCAACACATCCTTTCTGCTTTCTTCAGCTGACCAACATGCGTCAGGGACTATGACTCTGGCTGTAGGAGAATAATGCAAGGCAAGAAGTAAAATCTGTTCTTGGTAGCTGGGCAAGTGTGTACTGGGGTCTGTAGTCTAAGTAAGGTTCTCTTCATGTATAAGGGCAGAGATTCTAGACAGATGAAAAGCATGATGGGCTCCGTTCTAAACCAGGAAGTCTCCAGACATCCAGATTGTTGCCGTGTTCTAAACATCAAATATTCCCCCACTTACCACACTTTGTTCAGCTTATAAATCAAATAATGGCATCAGGGCACTCCAGTAATTCTGCATTTATTTAGAATGAAGAAATGTTTAAGGAATTTATCTCCTGCCAGAAACCTGAATTTATTAGTAAAGTCATTAAGGCGAAGCGCTTAAGCAGAACAATTGCAAAATTTGTGTCACTGATCTTTGAAAGATGCTAAAGGCCTTTTTCTATGGATTTAATAATCCAATTAAAGGCTGCAGAGTTCAGTTTTATGGAAGTAAAACTTTTTGCTCCAAATGTTTTGACTTGCCCCCTAGTGATAGAAATTTATGTTGACTGCAGCGTAGTCTTATACTGTGTGACTAGGATGAGTGAGTTGAAAATGGACAGTGCAGGGGAAGAGAAGCTGTCTCTTGTACATACTTTAGGTATTATTACTATGACATTTTATTCATTCTTTGAGAATTTCATATATGTATACAATGTACTTTGATCAAATTCATCCACCCAACATTATGCTCCCAGTTTCGTGTACTTTTTTATGTAGCTCAGTAAGTCTAAATAGTGCTGCTGTCCATATGGGCAACCATGTGGGGACATCCACAAAGCACGGCCAATCTACTAAGGGTGACAACCACAAAGAAAACTGATTTTCCCTCCCCCAGAAGCCATCAACTGTATACTGAGTGTCTCTGTACTGCCAGCTCCCAAATGACAGAGACTCATAATAAATTATGAAAGCTCAGCCTTAGCTTAGGCTTGTCTCACTAGCTCTTGTAACTTAAATTAACCCATTTATTTTAATTTACATTTTGTCACGTGGCTCATTATCTCATCTCTCTGTACTGGTCATGCTACTTCCTCCATGTCTGGCTGGCAACTCCACCTTCTTCTTCCCAGAGTTCTCTCTGTGCCCTGAAATCCCACATATATCTCCTGCCTAACTATTGGCCATTCAGCTTTTTATTACACCAATCACAGCAACACATTTTCACACAGTGTACAAATAACCCACAACACAACTGTCAATAAGTTCTCAGCTAGGAGTTGAGAGCTCATGAATCCCTTTCCACTCCGGGCTAGCATGGTGACTGGCTTGATTTTGTGAAGATCTTGTGAAGGCAACCATAGCTGCTGTGAGTTTATGAGCGCAGCAGTTCTGTCACGCATAAAAGATACCTCTTCCCCTGTTCTTCCTCCAAGTCTTCTCGCAATCTTTCCATACCCTCTTTCATAATGTTCCCTGAACCTTGGGAAGAGGATATATGTTATAGAAATCCCCTTTATAGCTGAGCACTCCACGGACACTTATTCTAACTTTGAGTTGGGTATTTTTTTTTATTTAATCTTGATTATCTATTTTTAGAAGAACAGGCAGATGTTTCTAATATCAAGTTGTCATCAATCTCTCATGAATTGTGTTCAGATCAAATTATCTTTAATTCTACCACATGACATCATGCACAATAGCATCTCATCCCCTGGCATTCCAGCAACGACTGAAAAACATGTGATAAATGTAGTGTTAGTAGGTGAAGAACTAGGATATTCACCCAGCATGACGTGCACATTCACTATCTTTTTTGCTTTTTTTATTATTGAAAATAAACTCTTCTCTCATATAATATATCCCAATAACAGTTTTCTTCCCTCCACCCCTCTAAGCTCCTCCCACCTACCCTCACCCCCCAGATCCATTCCCTCTCTGTTTCCTCTTCAGAACAGAGCAGGCCTCCTAGAGACAAAAGTCAAACAGGAAAAAACAAGGTACAATAAGACAATGGACAAAGCAACCCAAGAGGAAAAGAGTTCCAAGAGCAGGCAAAAGAGTGAGAGACACACTACTCCCACTGTTAAGAGTCCCACAAGAACACCAGGCTAACAGCCACAGCATAGACACAGACCACGCAGACCCTGTGCTTGCGGTTTCAGTGTCTGGGAGCCCATATGAGCCCTGCTTAGTTGATTCAGTGGACCGTGTTTGCCTGATGTGCTCCATCCTCTCTGACTCCTACAATCTTTTCTCCTCCTCTTCTGTGGGATTCCCTCATCTTTGAGGGAAGGGACCCAGTGGACCCACTAATTTAGACACTCTATCTGCATAATATTTGTCTGTAACTCTCTGCACCCACACCCATCTACCACTGGAGGAAGCCTCTTCGATGATGACTGGATAAGGCACTGAAACGTGAGTATAGCAGAATGTCTTTAGGAATCATTTCATTGATCTTTTTTCCATTTATGTTGAGTTCTACCCTAGGGCTATCTCTGAGCTATCTAGTCTCTAGTTCCTGACCATCCAGGAAGTATAGGGCATGAGCTCCCTCTCATAGTGTGGATCTCAAATTTAACCAATCATTGGTTGGTCACTCCACAAGTTCTGCACTACCATTGTCCCAGCACATCTTTTAGGCAGGACAGATCGTAGGTGGAAGGAGTTGTGCTTGGGTTAGTGCCCAGGTTTCTCTCTCTATAGCCTGCAGAGTACCTTCTAGTACCAAAGCGAACAGAAGTCTAGGAGTAAAGCCTCTAAGCCCCCACAGCTCAATTTCTCCCCTTTCACTGAGCTGTGTGGAAGTTATCCTCAACAAAGGAACCATCAGTTTTCAGAGAGTGACCCCCTGTCCTGTCATCAGCCTGGGTTGTTAGGGATCCCCATGGGACCTCATCAGCCAACAATTCAACCTAATGTAACCCAACTAATGACCAACTCAGACTCTGTATCTTCCTTTACTAAGAGTCCTCACTAGGGTCACCCTCATAGATTCCAGGAAGTTTCTATTGTACCAGATTTCTGCATCACCCTCCAAACAGCCCCCAAATCCAACTGTTCCCCTCTGCATTCTCTCCCTCCACCCACTTCAACTTGATTGTTCCTGCCCCCATCCTCACCGGCCCCCAGTCCACCCTCAGAATGTATTTTATTTCTCTTTCCCAGGGAGATCCATGCTTTCTCCCTATTGCCCTCCCCTTTACCTAACTCCACTGGGTCTGAGGATTGTAACTTGATTATCATTTATTTAACAGCTAATATCCACTTATAAGTGAGTACATATCATGTTTGGCTTTCCTGGTCTGGGTTATCTCATTCAAGATGATATTTTTCTAGTTCTATCCATTTGTCTGAAAATTTCATGATGTCATTTTTTAACAGCTGAGTAATACTCCATTGTGTAAATGTACCACATTTTCTTTATCCGTTCTTCAGTTGGAGGACATCTAGGTTGTTTCCAGTTTCTGACTATTATGAATAAAGCCACAATAAACACAGCTGAGCAAGTGTCCTTGTGGTAGTATGGAGTGTCTTCTGGTGGTATAGCTGAGTCTTGAAGTATATCGATTCTCAATTTTCTGAGGCACTGCCGTATTGATATTCATAGTATCTATACAAGTTTACGTTCCCACCAACAATGGAGAAGTGTTCCATATCTTTGCCAGTATGAGATGTCACTTGTGTTATTAATTTTAGCCATTCTGCCAGGTGTAAAATGGAATTACAAAGTAGTCTTAATTTGCATTTCCCTGATGGCCCTAAACTTTTTTTGATTTGGAGACTTTTAGTGACTGCTTCTGTTTCATTAGGGCCTATAGGTGTTTAGATGGCATATTTGATCTTGATTTTACTTTGGAAAGTGATATCTACCTAGAAAATTATCCACTTATTTTAAATTTTTCAATTGAATGTAGTAAAGGTTTTCTAAGTATGTCCTTACGATTCTCTGTATTTCCTGTGTCTGTTGTTATGTACCACTCTTTGTTTCTGATTTTGTTCATTTAGATAATCTCTCTCTGCCTTCTAATTAATTTGGATAAGGTTTTTTTTCTCTTGTTGATTTTCCCAATTAACCAATTCTTTATTCCATTGATTATTTCTGTTGTTCTCTTTGTTTCTATTTCATTGATTTCAGTCCTGAGTTTGGTTATTTCTTGCCATGTACTTCTTTGGGGCATGATTTCTTCTTTTTGTTCTAGAGCATTCAGGTGTGCTGTTAAATTGTATGAGATCTCTCCAGGTTGTTTTGTTGTTGTTGTTTTGTTTTGTTTTGTTTATTTGTCTCATGTAGGCACTTAGTGCTATGAAATAGCCTCTTAGAACCACCTTCACTGTGTCCTATAATTTTGGGTGTGCTGTGCATTCATTTTCATTGAATTCCAGGAAGTCTTTAATTTCTTTATTTATTTCTGTTTTGACCCATTTTTCCTTAAGTAGAGAGGGGTGGGTTTGTAAGTTTTCTGTTGTTGTTGGTATCTGGCCTTAATCCATGGTGGTCTGATAGTATGTAGGGGTTATTTCAATTTTCTTGTATCTATTGAGAACTGCTTTGTGTCTTATGTGGTCAGTTTTGGAGGAAGTTCTGTGAGGTACTGAGAAGAAGGTATATTCTTTTGTGTTTGGGTAGAATGTTCTATAAATATCTTTTTATAAATGTCTTTTAGGTTCGCTTGGTTTATAACATCAGTTAGCTCTGGCATATCTGTGTTTAGTTTTTGTCTGGATGACCTGGCCATTGGTGAGTGTGGGGTATTAAAGTCTCCCACTATGAGTGTGTGAGGGTCAATATGTGATTTAAGCTGTAGTAGTGTTTCTTTTACAAATGTTAATGGTCTTTTGTTTGGGACATGGATATTAAGAATTGAAAGATCATCTTGGCTGATCTTTCCTTTGATGAAGTGTCCTTCCCCATCTCTTTTGTTTAATTTTGGTTTGAAGTCTATTTTGTTAGATATCAGAATGGCTACACGAGCTTGTTTCTTAGGTCCATTTGCTTGGAAGATCTTTTTCCAACCCTTTACTCTGAGTTAATATCCACCTTTGATGTTGAGATGTGTTTTTTTGTATGAAGCAGAAGGATGGATTCTGTTTTCCTATCCATTCTGTTAGTCTGTGTCTTTCTATTGTAGAATTGAGTCTATTGATAATGAGAGTTATCAATGATCAATGATTACTAATTCCTGTTATTTTTTTTTGTCCCTATTGATGGTGGTGCCGTGTGTGTGTGTGTGTGTGTGTGTGTGTGTGTGTGTGTGTGTGTGTGTTTCCCTTCTTTTGGTTTTGCTGGTATGAGATTATTTTATTTCCTGTGTTTTTATGTGTTGCTCAAGTTCTAAAATTGGTCTTTTATGAAAATCTAGAGCCTGATATTGACATAAATGCTGAAAGATCAGAGAGACAAAGGAACAAGCCACTGCCATAACTCACCTCACCAATTCCACGAATTCTCTGACTGAATGTCTCTGAGTCCTCAGCTGAAAGGGGTCCAGACAAAAAGCACTTAGTTCCTGTTTCCTCACGCCTTATGTACCTTTCTCTGCCCAGCCATATTACCTCCTTCCTAGTGCTGAGATTAAAGACATTTGATTCCCAAGTACTGGGATTAAAGGTATGTACCACCACTGCCTGGCTCTGTTTCTCTCCTAGACTGAATCAATCTCATATAATCCAGGGTGGGTTTGAACTCACAGAGATCCAGACAGATCTCTGCCTCCCGAGTGCTAGGATTAAAGGCGTGTGCCACCACCACCTGGCTCCTATGTTTAATCTAGTGGCTTGTTCTGTCCTCTGACCTTCAGGCAAATTTTATAAGGGTACACAATATATCACCACATTTATGAGTGTAGTTAACCTCTTTGGGTTGGAGTTTTCCTTCTAGTACCTTTTGTATGCCTGGATTTGTGGATAAATATTGTTTAAATTTGACTTTATCATGGAAAATCACATTTTCTCCATTTATAGTGATTGAACATTTTACTGGGCATAGTAATCTGGGCTTGTGTCTGTGGTCTTTCAGAGTCTGCAGCACATCTGCCCAAGCCCTTCTGGGTTTTAGAGTCTCCATTGAGAATTCTGATAGGTCTGCATTTTTTTGTTACTTGGTCTTTTTTTTCCTTGCAGCTTTTAATAGTCTTTTTTCTTCTGTATGTCTAATGTTTTGATTATTATATGCCGAGGAGACTTTCTTTTCTTATCCAATCTATTGGGTGTTCTGTATCATTCTTGTACCTTTATATGCTTCTCCTCTTATAGGTTAGGAAAATTTTCTTCTATGATTTTGTTGAGAATACTTTCTAGGCCTTTGAGCTGGGTTTCTTTTTCTTGCACTATTCCTATTATTCTTAGATTTGGTCTTTTCATGGTGTCCCAGATTTCCTGAATGTTTTGTGATATATATATGTTTTCCATATATATGTATATGGAAAGAGGGTTAATGGTTTTAATCCAAAATTATTTTGGGTCCCTAAGCTTCTGCTATGACTCAAAGGCATTAAGCTACTTGTCTTTCTACAATGAGGATTTCAGTACAGATCACAACAGTGGTAATCCTAACATATCAAAAACTTATCTCTTTTTGTAAACTTAAAAATAAATTCTTGTAAGCTTCAGGTATTGACTTGAATCCACCACCTCTCAGAGGTCAAATGGACTCTAGATAGGTACTGTCAATCAACAGCCTGTTACCCCACTTGCCCATTCTGCTTATTCCTGAGGGTGGGATCCACTCCCCATTCCTGGTCTTGGAACTACAACTACCAAGACCAAGGGTCTAACAACCTGAAATATACAATTAAAAAAAAATTTCCCCTAAACATCTTAATACTAATTTTTGTCCCATATTCCAGCAGAGTTCCAATCAACTAAAGTCTGCAAACTGCTCCAATGCAGCATGCACTTCCTTAGCCCCAGAAGGTCTTGCAAAGTCTGGACAGCAAGTAAAACAGCCTGCTCTTCCCAGCTTTGGCCAGCATTCCAGCTTTCTTGGCTCCCCAAAAATGTTGAAGCCCCCAGACAAAAGGAAGCAGCCTAAAGAGCATAGCACCCTCACTCCTACCTCACCTGTCAACCCTTCCTATTTTCTTACCTTTTATAATAAATAAAGTGGAGGAATGTTAGAACCGCCCACATTCCAGAACCACGTGCTTCCCCATCCCCCACCTAACTTATTAAAAACCAAGCACGCATTTCCATGTCACCACTGTCACGTATTTTTCCCATAGTCGCCCCATAAAGCCCATGCTTTCATGCTCCCTCTCTCTCCCTCTCTCTTATTTCTGCTCAGAGGCAGCATTTCAAGTCCCGTCCCGTCCCCCCCCCCACCCCCGCCCCGCATAAATCTCTTGCATGAGGTCTGTTGTGAGGTGTGATTTCTGCTGCGTTCCTTGGTCCTCTGATTGGCCCCCTGATTGCTAAACCCTTACAGTATGTCCTTCCCCATTTTCTGTTCCACAATTTCCCTGTGCTTCAGGCCGAATATTGTCTCTGACCTACCTTCCAATTTACCAATTCTCTCTCCAGCTGTAAGAAATCTGCTGATAAACTTCAATCAGTTTTTTGATTTCAGTTATTTTTAGTATCATACAATATTTATCATCTTTTTAAAAGTTCTTCTCTACCAACATCCTTATTTTTATGCTAAGTCATATGATACATTAATTGTTTACTTTACAATTTTGATAATTTTATAAACTTGATTCTTCAGTGAAAGATGTTCTGCTTTCCAGGGAATTTTGTTTTATTGGCCATTATTCAATTATCTTTATACACATGTAGATATTTTAGGCTAGTGCCAAATACTTACACAGCTCTCAGTTGTGTTCTTCTCACCAGAGAGGATTTACAACTGCTTTTGGCAAGGAACTAGGCTGGAGAAAGATAACTATAATTTATTCAGTCACTGAACAAACTCGACTGAGCATCCATCATCTGGAGGGTTCTTTTGTTTTGTTTTGTTTTTAGTTTTTACTGGTATATTGTCAGTCTTACAGATTCTTTCTCTGGGCACCCAACTAAACCTTCAGGTAAATATTAGGATTCTCCTTTTCCTTCAAGAGCCCACCTCAAAACATCTCTGGTTAGCATCTGACTCTTTAAACAAGCTTTTAGCTTGTTTTCTCAGCAGCCATTTTTGAATCAATAGGTACCTCAAGGGAAAAGCTGGTGTCAATATGGAACTCATTTCTAGCCATTTCCTTATATATTCTCACTGTCTTGATGCTTCACCGGTAGTAAATATTTTTTGTTCTCATGCCACCTATAATGGTACTCAGCAGGAGAACTGGTCAAAACCAAACTACTCTCTCATCAGTAAAAACTGTCCTCAAGGTGACTTATTCCTATTCATTTTTGCCTGTAAAAGCATTTTCTGTTTACAAAGACCTTATTTCACTATGGACAAGTCAATTCACCCCCATTCCTTTATTCTCCTTATTCTTATCTGGTGCATAACTGGATATTGTTGAAATTATGTCTGCACATGTTAATGATTTTTAAAAAACTTGATTCCCCCCATTAAAATGTAAATTCTATTGAAGAACATGACTCCCTTCATTAATACTGCCTCTCAGTGCCCAATGCAATGTCTAAAGTGCCCAATAAGTAGTATTTGAGTGGATCACTGAGTGAATAAATGGACAACCAGCCAGGAGATTCAAAAAATGTACTTTCATGGAAGAGGTGAATAAATATGAAACTTTAGGAACATATGCAAAATACTGGTATTTGTAGTTAACATTTGTTATAAACCTTCATTAGTGATCTGAAAAATAAGAATGTTTCTAACATTGGGGGTGAGATAATTTGGAGAAATGATATCTGAATCCTATGATAAACTGTCCCCATATCAATCATTTAAGATGTATTTGGCAAATGCAAATGGCTCTTTCACTCTGTGCTAGCAAGATCCTTTCCCTGCAGTTATAAGCAGTCATGGAAGCAATGGAAGCATTTAGAAATAAACCTTCTCTGGTTTTTTCTTAAACCAGTGAGTGTTATGGCTACCACCACTATCCTGCTTATAGTGCCTTCAATTTATTTTTTAATGTACAGTGGTACAAAGGAGCTATCAATTCAGTAGAAATTGTACTTCTGAATGATGATCTTTTTCCCAACTAGCAATGTGCAGCATTTTTGCTCCCTTAATTCCAGGCAGTGTTAGGCTGCTTCAGTTGTTAGTTGGCCATGTGATCATGAGAGTAAGCAACTAATACTCTGTGGCACTGTGCTGTTAAGCTGTGATATTATGCAGGTGAGGTGTATTAAGTGTATTGCTACTGATGACATAGTCAACTTATAGTGAATTCATTAGGATGTGACCTATCATAAGTTAAAGATCATCTTTGTGTTCATTCTTTCCACACCCTCTCTTATTGTCAGAGATGTGTGTGTGTGTGTGTGTGTGTGTGTGTGTGTGTGTGTGTACATGTGTGAGAGGGATAGAGAGTCTCAAATGCAGACAGATAATGCAAAGTGTTATCACTAAATTCATTTTAAATAAACTGGGTATTCAATCTGCCTGAACCTATGAACTGTATCCAAAATGACATGCTAATGTAACTTTTGTTTTTTTTACTCTGCTAATAGTCAGGGTAAAATATATCCTGCAGCAAACTGGAAACTTTGTATGTGTAAAAATCATGAAGAGTTTATTCTTAGAGATTGATCAGAAGACTCATTTCAGGGTGGGCTCTGACAGCTAGAGATAAAGCTCTGAAAGTTTAAACCTAATCAATGCCTCAGAGAACTCTTCTGCACTAAAGGGAAGTGCCTTAAGTGCAACACAGCCACAGTTCTTTCCAGATGCTATCCTGTAGACAGCTCTTCCTTCATGGGGATATCTTACTTGCTTTCCAGAAGGCTAGATAATGTCCTGTAGCCTCTGGGCATGTAATAAGAAGGAAAGGTACCAGAATGAATCCATTGGTACCAACAGAGGGAAAAGACATGCACACCTCCACTCCCCTGCAGTCGGCTTCAAAGCCATTAAAGCTAAATATTTAACTAATGGAACATAGGTCAGAAATCACATTTTTAATAGTCACAAATGGGCCCTATGGTCTGAACTTATGGACACCTAGTTTTGATTGACTGACACAGTGTTTTTAAGTCACTGAATGAATGTGGTCCTGCCCAAACCGGGGTCTGTGTTGATGTGTCTGGCTCACGTTTCTGCCAGTGCCCACTTAGATGCCTGGGGTCTGGCCAACAGCCTGTGACCATGTTGGTGTCTGACGGCTGTGCCGCTTCTAGTGTCAAGCTGATTTGGGGGGCCAGGGCTGTTAACTGGCATCATGGAATTGTCCAGACCAGGGCTGTGACTGAGGAGCATGTGAAGGGGATGAACCTACAGAACCAAAATAGCAGGATCTCCATGACACAGGACAGCACGATATCCTTGACAAAGGACAGCAGGATATCCAATAGGAGCCCCCAGTCAGAGCCCATTATCAATGGGCAGAAACCAGAGGCCTCAAGCCTTGTGGTAATGAACCTTTGCAAGAAAAGATGAACAAACTAAAGGGTAAACTGTGTGTCTCAGCAGACCACACTACAGCTTCCACAACAAGATTCTTCTTTTTGTTGTTTTTGTTTTTGGTTTGTTTCTTTGGTTTGTTTGGTTTTTGTTTTTCTTTTAAAATTGGTTTTGTTTGGGGAGAGGTTGCAAGGACAGAGGGAGGATGCAAGGGGACAGGGAGATAAGTGGGATCAGAATGCATGATGTGAAATCCACAAAGAATTATTAAAAGTAAAAAACGAATGAAATGTCTTCATATAAATAAAAGGGAACGTCACATTTCCTTAACAGATAACCACAAAAATCTTAGTAGCTTAATAGGATACAAGAAACATTTATTCTGGGTAGTCTCTGGTTAACTGAATAGTTTTGCTGTCTCAGCTGGGCTCCATGAGGCTGGGCCGTGTGTCTGCTGGCAGGTCAAGTAGGAACAGCCTGTTCTAAGGCAACCTTACCTGGGACAACTAATCTAACCCACTTCAGTAGGTTAATCTGTGGAAGCAGAGTCCCAAAAGGAAAAGCAGAAGTACACGTCTTTCTGAGACCCAGGCTCAGAGACAGCAACACCACACCAGAAACTGACTAAAGTATCTCTAAGAACAGTACAGACTCAAGCGGTAGAGAAACAATCTTTTGTGGAAAAGTAAAATTGCAAAGCTGTGGCTACATGGAACAATGGGAAAATAAGTCCAATTTTCAAACCAATCTACTACAGTAGCATTTAAAAAGAACAAAAACAAATAAACAAATAACAAAGACTTTTGCAATATATCTCAAGATTCTTTGAAATAATTGATGTACCCAACAAATTTCTTGTTAAGATTATGATTTAATAGCATTAAATTTCTATATTGCCCTAGGGCTTAATGACTCATGGTCTAAAATTATATTTGAGGTTTTGTGACTTTTAATCTCACATAATATAATAACTAAAAGGCTGAGAAAATCAAAATAATTTAACAGATGAATCAGAAATAGATGTTTTCTCATAGATTTTTTCCTCAGTAATCACTGTGGTCTCTATTAGACCTTCTTGGTATTTTTCTCGTTAATGCATATTAAATTCTAGTAGGCATAATAATTCTACCACTATATTAATTAGTTACTGAATCTGATGTAATAACCAAAAACTTATTGCTGCAAATTGTTACTCAATTTATAGTTTTGCTATAACTGGCCCAAATACTCAATTTGTTTTATAATGAGAAATGAAGAATTTTTGAAACAAGGGTTGCTTGCTGTAATTATTTGAAGAGCTATATGTGAACTGAAAGCAAATGTGCACTTATCACTCAGATTTCCAAATTATTAATATCTGACTAAGAAAAGAAAAAGGAAGCAAGATAGTAAGCCTAGTTGCAGTATAATATCTTCAGAATGGACTTCACTTTCTGTGCTTTCAGGGATTTATTTCTCCAACATCTATTGAGTACCAATCAATCTGCTGAGCATTAAAGACACAAAACACGGTCTCTGCCCTTGAGAAGCTTACACAGAAAAACAAACAAGCATGCCCCTTGGCTGTAGCACTGTGGGAACCATGAAGAAGAAACTATCTCAGTGTTCCTTTCCATTAAATAGAAACTTCAGTTTCATCCTTGGTGAGAACCTGTGGCTTCACTCAGACACTTCAATTTTTTTCCTGAGACACTTTGTTCTTGACTAACTTGTCAATAGCTTAAAATTTGTCTTTGTTTCTGTCCTGTCCTGAGAGTTCTTGCTTATTTACATGCATACTTCTCATTATTTACCCCACCATCCCTGTGAGATAGATTATCTACAGCAGCCAATAGATGCTGGTATTGCTCTATGTCAGGGTTCTGAGAGAGCCTACAGCAAGGGATACTGCCCTAACTTGGGCAAAGACTCAAGGATTAATAACACTTCTTACCTGTTTTATTTTTCCATCACTCAGTTATCTATTCATGAACTTTTATTTGTAACTCAAGCTGTGACAAGTGTATTATGTTTGATCATAATCATTTAGGAGTTTAGTAGTAAATAGCTAATAAAAAATGTCTAGAATTGAAGAGAATCCATGCCACTTGGACACACACACACACACACACACACACACACACACACACAAATATAATTTGCTGTAGTGCCAACTACCAATTTTTATTAGTAATTTTACTTTTCTACTTCTCTTTTAAACAACTAGAGACTACTACAAAAAGCCACAATCAAACAAATGGAGCGTTGTGGATCTCAAAATTCATAGTAATGGATTCCACTCCAAGTGATACATCTACAACACAACTCCTGCACCTGAGGCAAAAGTGGGGGAAGAATTATAAACCAGAGCATCAGGGAGTTTGCTGTGAGAGTGTATCTCCCAAGAATGACAGAAGATACATCACAAATCCTCAGCATCAAGACTGAGCTGAGGAAGAGTGACATCAATAGATATGCTTATGTGGTGCAGGGGCAGGTGAAATCCCAGGGGTTCTCAACCCTACACAAGAATCAGGAATGCTAAGAGTAGAAGTTATAGTGATATAGTTTTCCCCACTGAAGAACACACCAATGGGTTGTGCAATAATAAATGGTCAGTCTTGGATTTATATTACACACACACACACACACACACACACGTTCCTAAATACAAAAGTACAACCTTCTTGATAAAGACCTTTTAACAAAATAATATGTAAAACAAGTACTGTAGAAGCTTCTGAAAATATATACATATACACATAAAATAATTTAAATGAAGTTACTTTATAAAGGGATGACAATGTTCCTACCAGCTCCCACAGGTTAACAAATGACAATCCTGGTTCCAAAATGGGTTACCTCTTTGGGAGCTATTGGTCAGTGAAGCCTCCAACTATTACAGGCTATTTCCATTTCTCTTAGTAACTATCCTACTGTGTAGCAATTTCCTCCTAGATAAAACTATCCTACTTGGAAGGAAGCTTATTGAGACACAGAATATTAAAAGGGAGATAAAAAAAAAAAAACAGGATGTTCTAAGGGAAGGTTAAATAGTCCATCCTTCAGGGATACTCCTTAAGCCTAGGAAGCAAACATTTCAAAACAGCTTCAAGAAATCCCTGAAACTGACCAGATTTACAAGGTCCTTCTTTCCGCACACATTTATAAGCAGTAATAATTGTTGTGAGGTATTGGTGTAATTACTAAGGCCACTCCACGTAGTTAAAAGGAAGATTTATTTAGTGGGTAACTTACAAATGAAGGGATAGGTAGGTGGCGGGTTCTGGAAAAGACACAGCGTAGTCCAGCGGTGTTCTCTGGAGAACTCTTCTTGGTCTACCTCTCGCATCCAGGTCCAGCAAAC
>CABHPP010138175.1:0-15101 GCA_902168425.1 Peromyscus attwateri | reverse complement strand
CTCTCTCTCTCTCTCTCTCTCTCTCTCTCTCCCTCCCTTTCTTCCTTCCTTCCTTCCTTCCTTCCTTTCTTTCTTTCTTTCTTTTTTGTTTGTTTGTTTTGAGGCAGGGTTTCTTTGTGTAGGTATAGACTGGCTGTCCTGTAACTCACTCTATAGACCAGGCTGGCCTAGAACTCAGAGATCTCCTTGCCTCTGCCTCCCAAGTGCTGGGATTAAAGGCATGTGCCACCACTGCTCAGCTAAGGAAGAATTTTTTTTTCAATCCAATGGCAAGAACATTACAACTGACCCAGGCCTACACATTGACACATGATATAACTCCTCCCTGCTCATTAATGCTAAAAATCACTGGCCATCATAGGTCTAGAACAGTTTATGCTAACTCCAACCAATGACTCCATCCACAGCAACTGCAGGTAATAAAAATTTCTCTTTTAACATGCGGTTCTTTGTTGGAGGTGGTGGTAGTAGTAGTAGTAGTAGTAGTAGTAGTAGTAGTAGTAGTATTTGTGTGTGTGTGTGTGTGTGTGTGTGTGTGTGTGTGCGCGCGCGCGCGTGCATGTGTCAAACAGAATTGTGTGGAGCTCACTTTCGAGGGTCATTTCTCCCAGGAGTCCTGGAAAGGGAACTCAGGATTTGCAGAAAGCGCCTCTAACTACTGAGCTACCTTGTCAGCCCTATTGTTTTTCGAGTTGTCCAGATTATCAGAAACAGAAACTGGGATGCAAATAGTGGGACATATGTGCCCAACTTCTTCCAACCTCAGAACCCAGGAGACTCCGTGGAATTCCAGCTAGAACAGAAGCTAACATTTCAGCACAATTTCCTTGAACTTCACTCATTCATTTCACAGATGTTTACCGAGCACTTCACACGTGCCAGCAATATTCACTGAACTTGGGACACATCAATGAACACGCATATCTCTCTTCTCTGGACATTTGCACTCCAGTGCAAGGCTGTTACTCTCTCTCTTTCCTGTGATACTATTGGTGGGATTTGTGCTACCTAGTGAGCCTCAGAGAAATTATTTCCACACCAAGTATCTTTTATCAACCAGTCTTTTCCAGGAACATGAATCTGAAATTGTGGTTTGACTCTGGGAAATTTGATGATTCTTCCTCTTCCCCTCCCCCTTTCCTCTTTCCCCTCCCCCTTTCCTCTTCCCTCCCCACTTTCCTCTTCCCCTCTCCCTTTCCTCTCCCCACTTTTCACCATGCTTCTCTTCTCTCCCCCCACTTCTTCTTTTTCTTTCTTCTTCCTTCTTTCTTCTCTTTCCTCCTTCCTGTGAAACAGAGTCCAGGCTTGTCTCGAGCTCTATTGTCTCAACTGCCCAAGTTTTAGGATGCTAGGCTCAAGGCCTGAACTGGGCTTTGAGGTTCGGTTATTTGTGGGGGAGTGAGGGGTGGAAGACTGAGACAAGGTCTCATGTAGCCCAACTGGCCTCAGACTCGCTATGTAGCCAAGGATGACCCTAAACTCCTGATCCTGGAGAGACAGCTCAGTGGTTAAGAGCACTGGCTGCTCTTCCAGAGGTCCTCAGTTCAATTTTCAGCAACTACATGGTGGCTTACAACCATCCATAATGAGATCTGATGCTCTCTTCTGGCCTGTATACCAATAAACCTTTTTTTTTAAATACAGTGTTTCCTTTTCATTGCATTCACATCAACCTTTATTTTTTCATACAGCAGCTCACTGAGTAGCTGAGGCTACATTTGAACTTACCACTCACTGTCTTCCTTCCTTGGCCTCCCAGTTGGTGAGATCACAGGCCTGGGCTACCACTTCTGGTTTAGAAAACTCCATCTGGTCAAACAATTGGTAATACCCCAATAATGCATTGATTCCCTCTCCTTTTGATATCATTCTTTCTCCCCTCCATTATCTTTGCAGGTCAATCTATTAGCAGTCAGAACAAGAAAGAGCATAATGAGATGTGTAACTCTAAAACATACTAAAGCCCATTAGCTATGTATGCGGACTGTTGAGAAATGCAGAGGACACACACGGCTGACTGGCAATGGGGTAGAGATGCCCTGGTCATGCAAATTTTCTGGCAGCCTTGTCTTTGCTCAAGGGCCTGTGGCCTCCATAGACTACAAGAGATAATGAGACATCTGCTTGCTAAGCCAGAAACCATAGAGACAGAACTACAGCACCACAGAGTGCCAACGCTCAACATCCGGTGACTGGCTACCTCCCCACCCCCTCTTCACTTTAGTGGGACCTGATTTCTGCCATAAATGTTGAAGTCCCGCCTCTCCTCGCCCTTATCGCCATACCTGGACTTCATTTATGGTTGCTCCCGTTTTGCTGTGCTCCACTGTTCTCTCACCTCTAGACTGTGAACGCCTCAGGCCCAGGCCAGAGAATTCCATGTTTATTTCTTTTTTTTTTTTCTTTTTTAAAATTTTTTTGGCTTTTCGAGACAGGGTTTCTCTGTTTAGTCCTGGCTGTGCAGGAACTCACTTTGTAGACCAGGCTGGCCTCGAACTCAGAGATCCGCCTGCCTCTGCCTCCCGAGTGCTGGGATTAAAGGCGTGCACCACCACCACTTGGCTTGGCTCATGTTCATTTCTAACCCCTTCCTTCTCACTCACCCTGGGTAGGGAAGCTCACCAAATAAGAGTAAGATTCTGTTCCAGGACTTCTTCGACTGGAGCTTCCTTTGCGACTACTACGGCAGCAAGGCAGTGGTTCGTTTCTGGGTTTTGCATGTAGGCCACGATGCCGGGAATTTCTACAGATGTGTAATCATGGTAGGTAGCTGGCACATATCGGAGTAATTTTAATAAAGAGCAATATGGTCATAAACCAGAGTGTGTGGGAGGATTGTTTTTACTGACAACACTAGAAGAATGCATTCAAAAACCACAAAAGGCACCCAAAAATACTTTATTCATCTTGCACCAAAATGCCCTGTTACTATTGGTTCCTGCTCCGTGTGGACTGGGGTAGCAAGCATACATACTTAATTCTCATAAGTCATATTTGATGTGAGAGAATCTGTATTTCAATTCAGGCTTCTAATTTATAAAAGAAGGTGCAACTGGAATTCTCAGCCCTCAGCTCGATGAACCCAGCAGGGCAGTCAAATGGAGCGAGGCATTGTTTAGAATGTGGATACACAGTCAGGATTTTTAAGTCATTTCTGGAAATTTTTCACAGGAAAGCTAGTAGAAAAGGTGAATGGTTCAGTCTGTTGTAAATGAGTACGGAGATCTGGGACAAAGGGTTCTTATCAAGTCGTGTCAAGAGAAAGTGCTGAGAGCCAAAGCCAGAAAATCCTGTCCAAACGGATTGTGAAAAGCAGGTTGTGCAAGGATGTAAGCATGGATTAGAATTCAAGAGATCTATCACAGTGCCGGGCAGGCAAAGAAAACAAGCCCAAACAGCCAATGGCAGGCCATCTAAGGGCAGCTGGCGACAGTGGCGGCAGCCTATTGCTGGAAGCCAGGTGTCGGTGTCAAAGGTTGTCTTAAAGAGTCCGTAGTGGAGTGGACGTGAAACTTGGTGTGTTGGCAAAGTTCCAGGGCTACTGTGTCTTTAGTTCAGTCAGGCTTTGGCCAAAGGGAAAACTCCAAGACTGACTGATAGGTCAGTCTTGTCCAGGGACATATTGTGGCAATACATTGTGATAAAAAATGTCTCTCTAAGAGACTGGGACATTTTCTGGAACTCACAGCTAAAGTTAAAAATACACCTTGAGGTTGGGTCAGACTTAAGACTGCTGTCCTACTGTGTGCTCAGCCTGTTTGTTTAACCTGCTTTTAAGATAACAAGGTAAGGCCGGTTGGTGGTGGCGCACGCACTTGGGAGGCAGAGGCAGGTGGATCTCTGTGAGTTCAAGGCCAGCCTGGTCTCCAAAGCGAGTTCCAGGAAAGGCACAAAGCTACACAGAGAAACCCTGTCTTGAAAAACAAAAACAAAAACAAAAACAAAAACAAAAAAAGAGCAATGTAATAAATAACCTTGCTTGTTTTGGATTTGGATTTCCCATGTAATCAAAATTTACAACCTAAGATAATACATAGCTGTAATCTTATCTACTCTTCCATGCCTCTGATCCAAGAGTAATGCATAGTGTTTGCATGTGTGTTATCTATCATTTACTGGAAACAACAAATAGGCTGGGAGTAGCCTTATAAATTAATATCCACCATAAATGATGAAAGTAGTCCATGTATATTGCTTGATAAACAATGATTTTTGTGATACTGTGTGTTATCTGAGTCAGTTGGAACCAGTGACTTCATCCCTTGTAAAGTCCTGTTCAAGATTTCTATAAAGTATCTCTCATTCCTTCTTCATGTGATGATATCTGTGCTGTTCAATAAAAGAGAGAGCCAAGACCTTAGTTAGGGACAGACATACACACAGACACATTCACATAGACAGATGCAAGGACAGATTGACAAGTCAGCATTCAGGCCGGCACAGATTTGGACTTATACAGCAGACAGACAGGGAAGGAGAGAAGACATGGGGAAATCAAGGCAGAGAACTCAAATCGGGGCTCACTCTTGGTTAAATGACTCCAAGGAGAAAGGCTTTGCTTTCTTTCCGGGGCACAGCATGGGTGACTCAGAGGTTATTATTAATGTGCTTAATCTGCTCAACAGGTCAGCGTCAGTAAGCAGTTGACCACCATGTTTTTTTTGGTATTCTTCCATTTATGGCTTTTGTGCTGGGCGTTCATTGAGTTTCTTTGCTCTATGGGTTTACAGTTTTCAGCTGGTTCATACACTTTCAAACATTATTATTCAAGTATTTATTTTGTCCCTTCACGCCCTCCTCCAGGAACTTTACTTGTACAGACATTAGTCTAGTAAAGTTGTGTTGCCCCTTTTCTGGTATTCTGTTTATTTTGTTCTTCTGCCTCTTTCTCTCTAGGTTTCATTTTGAATGGTCTCTATTCAGGTTCACTCATATTTTCTTCCTCAGTTTCCAATCTGCTGGCTGTTAAGTTCATGCAATGCATTTTCATCTCAAGCACAGTAATTGCATCTAGGATTTTATTTTACTTTATTGTGTGTATGATGTATGCCTGGATATGCGTGCACATGTCTATGTATAAAAGTGGAAACAGAGGTTGACGTCATGCATGGGTCTTCCTCTATTGCTCTCCACCTTATTGACTTTTGTAATTTTCCTTTTTAAATTACATCTATCTATCTATATGTCACCTATCTATCTATCTATCTATCTATCTATCTATCTATAACAAAGAGAACAATACAAAGAATCAATGGAACAACGAGTTGGTTCTTTGAAAAAATCACCAAGATAGACAAACCCCTATCCAAATTAACCAAAAGGAAGAGAGAGAGAGCATCCAAATTAACAAAATCAGAAATGAAAAGGGAAACATAACAACAGACAACAAGGAAATCCAGAGAATCATCAGGTCATACTTCAAAAACCTGTACTCCACAAAATTGGAAAATCTGAAAAAAAAAATAGACAATTTTCTGGATAGGTACCACATACCAAAGTTAAATCAAGACCAGATAAACTATTTAAATAGACCAATAACCCCTAAGGAAGTCTCCCAACCAAAAAAAGCCCAGGACCAGATGGTTTCAGCAAAGAATTCTACCAGATTTTCAAAGAAGAGGTAATTTTCCTTTTTAAATTCTATCTATCAATCATCTATCTATCTATCTATCTATCATCTATCTATCTTCTATCTATCTGTCTATCTATCTATCTATTGTGTGTGTATGTGTGCAAACATGTGCTGTGTACATGGGGGTAGTATTGTGTGGCATGGTGTGTACATGGAGGTCAGAAGCCAACTTACAGAGGTTGGCTCTCAGCTTTACTCAGTTGCCTCTGTTCTGCTTTTCCCTGTCCCGTTCAACACGTTCATTGGTGCCATCTTGGTTCAGCTCCTGTTTGGGCATTCATGTTGGTGAGATTTTATGTGTGTAGCTTCCGATGTTACTAGGAGGCACAATTTCACAGCAAGCTCCCTGATCCCCTGAGTCTTACAATCTTCCCACCTCTTCTCCCGCAGTGTTCCCTGAGCCTTAGGTGCATGAGTATTTTATAGATGTATCTACCACTGGGACTGGACTCTGCAACTCTGCAGTTTGATTGGTTGTGGTTTTCTACAGTAATCTCTATCTGTTGCAAAGAGAAGTTTCCTTGATGAGTATTGGAATTTTTCCAGGGGCTTGCCCTGAGAAAATCCTTCCCAGAGTCCTGGGGAAGATGCTACATCTGGCATGGGGTTATCTGAGGGAAAAGAATCTATGTACACCATGCTTTTTCACTCACTTACTTTATTTCTCTATAACAAACTTCTGTCTACACAGCTTCAGTTCCATTCTGACACTCAGTTCCTCTCTGTCCCTTCTTTTTCTGTCCCCTCATAGCCCTAGCAATAACTAAGCTCTTATGCTCTCCATCTCATCTTCATCCTCTGTTCCTTCATCCTCCACCTTTCTTCCTCTTCTCCTCTCCTGACCTGATCCCAATCCACCTACAGTCTGCAAAACTTTTCCTTGCTCCTTACTCCTCGGCCCGAGCCAGTCTGCCTTTTCATCTACAGAAACTCTGCCTTGTTCTCTTCTCTCTGGCCACACAACTCTGACCAGAGCAGGAATTCTGCTTCAGTCTTTACTGCACCTGGTTATGCAGAAAACTCTTTTGTCCTGAGTCAATAGCTCGGGAATACCAGTAGGCCTGAAGGAAAGGGATGGTCTGAGCTTCGTTTGCACAAGAAACAAAGCTATGCATCTACAGTCTGACTGTCTCCTTGTTACCCAAGTAGGTCAGCAGTAGGTCTAAGAAAGCTTACACTGTTTGTCATATGGCCTAGTAGTACATGAGCACACAAGAATTTCATAGCAGAAGACTGCTGATATATTAAAAGCTGAATAACACCAAATATTCCCTGATAAATGGCTTCCCTCTAGAAAAATTCCTTGACCTTTCTAGGTATAGCTTTATTATATACAGCTGGATCTCTATAATATATTCTTGTGGCCTGCAGCAGATGAGGGTGAAGACTACACTTATTTGTGGGTATGAAGGGAAAGTTTATAGATTGTTGTTAGGGTTTACACTGGGTTAGTAAATTAGTGGTTGTAGGTTCTCCTCCACTAACCATGATTTCACTAGCTCTGACTAGTTGGCTAGGTTTCCATGACCAGGCATGGCATCCCTCTTGTTGAGCACATCTTAAGTTCAGTTAGAGAGCTGTTGTTTTCCACAGAGGTATGTGCTCCATTACTGAACCTACAGGGTTATTGGGCCATGTTGGTCACTGATGTGGTTCAAAGGCATAATAGCTGGGCAGGACTGTGGATTTCTCCCATTCAGAAGCTTGCATAGTGCCTCTGATACCATGAAAGCTAGTCCTCAGGGAGGGAGCACTCAGGGCAGTTTCAACTCAAGGTTCTCTGTGCCTGTTTCGAAAGGGCATAGCGTCTTTGGCAATAGGGACTTACCTTCCACCTCTGGGGGGGAACCAATGACAACAGGAGGAGGCTGTTATGCTTAGGGAAATCTCTTAGATGGTCCTGGCCAACAACTCAAAAGAGGGCTTCTCATGTCTGGTAGTGGGGTTTTTGTTAGGTGGTCTTTGGCTCTTGGAGGGAGCATTGCCAGCTCAGATGAAAAAAGTTCGTTAAGACTATTTATGTATATTTATATACTGAATTACATGCATTCTAACTTTTTAGTCAATAGTATAAGTCTTTGTTTCTTTTTCAGACATTATTATTATTATTTTATCCATCTCCCTCTTTCTCCTGTATTTACCTACTTCCTCTTCCCTAAGGACTCCCCCCCCCTTCCCAGGTCCCCATCCCACTCGTATTTTGCAATTCCCCTTTACTCTCTATCCACCTCCCTCTGTATTACCTTCCTCCACATCCCGAAGGAGCCTCCTTTGCCCATCTATTTTTAACATTTCTATACACTAATTTTATTGTCTGTGAGATTTCTAAGCCTAATTCTATTGATTGGTTGCATTCTTCATTATGGCTCATGTTTTCCTTACCTACTCTTTATATTTTCATAATTTTAAGTTAAACACTTGACATTGTAAATTTATCTTATGTGCTGTATTTTTTTGTATTTCTATAAATTTTTTTAGCTTTATTCTTAAATGCAGCTAAGTCTCTTATAAACAGTTTGATCTTTCATATGTTTAGGCTTTGCTATAAGGACCAGAATCCACTTCCATCTGGAGCTAATGTTTCCCCACTTCTAAGAGGTCCATGAATGTTAGGATTTTTCATTCTGTTCAGCACAGACTTAAACTATTCCTGTCTCTGTGTGAGCTTTGAAAACTGGTGCCTCTCTCCCAGCATGTGGTTCTTCTCTTAGTCATAGGCACTGATTGGCACTCAGCTGAGCGTGTGGGGGTGACTTGCAGATTCCTAGCATTATCTCTTTTACAGTACTGTCCCCTCTGGTACTTTGCCCTGCAAACTCTAGCTACCTTGGCCTCCCTGGACTTTGTTTGTCTCTTCCAAGGAGGAAGACACTCAAACTTAGCCCTAGGTCTTCCTCCTTGAGATGACCTAGAAACTCTGTGCAGACAGCAAGCTAGGGTGGTTATGGACCTCTGTCAAGGTCACTGCCCCCCATTGCCTGATACCCAATATCCGAGGATTGTTTAATAGACTTTGCAGATCTGGATTTTAGTTATGTCTGGGAGGAGGGTGTCTCGGGTACTTTTCTGTTGCTGTGATAAAAAAAACACCCTGTCAAAAGCAACTTCAGGGAGAACGGGTTTCATCTGGCTGCAGTTCCAGCGGGACACAGTTGATCATGGTAAGGAAGACATGGCAATAGATAGAGAAGGAACGGTAGCAGGAGAGAAAGGCTTGCTGGTCATAATTCACCCACACTGAGGAAGCAAAGGGTGACCAGGAAATGGAGCTGGGCTGTAAGCCTCAGAGTTTGCTTTCAGTGATAATACTTTCCACAGCAAGACTCCATCTCCTCATGTGGAACAACCTTCCCACCAGGGTATCAGCTGAATAGCAAGGCTTCAAATACATGAGCCTACGGTGACATTTCACATTCAAACTGCAACATTCCACCTTTTACACTGATACTTGTAACCATTTCTTGTTGCAAAATGCATCTTGTCCAACTTCCAAAGAGGTAAGTAAAAATCCCCCAGGAGTGACTAACTCCGCCCGTGCAACAAGTCAGATCACAGCCAGTGAATAAATCCAGGTTTAATCTGAGCAAAACATTCCCAGGTTGTCCCCGGAAAAAGGAGAAGCCAAAAGGGGAAACCTCGAGGGGAAGTCTATGGGCCAGACCTCCGGGGATGGAGCCGCTCCTTGGCCGACTTTCTTTGGGTGGGGTCTGGAGAGCACAGCTCCAGGGAGCTGGGGCTTGGCCCACTGAGGGTGGGGTATGGAACGGGGCCTGGAGCTGGAGATCCCCAACACAAAATCCCAACACCGTTTAAAACTCAAAATTTCCGAGTCTATTCTGAGACACTCTGTAAAATCAAAAACCAAACTGTGTACTTCCAACACACACAGAGTATACATTCACATTCCGAAAAGAAAGAATGGGGATGTAGCAGGGGAAGATCTGATCAAAGGAAAACCCAAACCTGGCAGAGCAGCCACCAAACCCGGCGGAGCAGCCACCAAACCCAGCGGTTTCACGTCTGGCAGCTGAGACTTGGAGCGGATGCATCTCTGTTCCAAAGGGCTTAGGTAACTCCGACCCTTCACTGTTGCCGCTGTAACACAGACTCTCTCTCTTTGTCTCACTGGCCCCACTTCATGTGTGAGGCTTTCTTGGGTGGACAGCTCATGACTCTTACCTCTCCATTGCAACTTAGGCGTCACCTTCACGGTATCATGCAGTGGCCTCTCAGGACCTCTGTGCAGGGATTCCGACTCCGCTAAATATTTTTTTTGGCTTCAGGTGGCCCAGCCGACAGAGGACACACTGCTACCTGGTACTCCAGCTTGCTGTAGCATGAGGTAAATATCAACAGAGCCATCAGTGATTGGGTGGGCTGTATTCGCGCTCCACTCCCTGAGATTTGCCTGCTGTTACATTTATAAAGAACCAGGAAGTCCCAGAGACCTTCTTCATACATTCATACACATACAGTAAGTGTTTAAGCACTGTGACAGAGAGAGCTAACTGCCCACTAGTACTGTTCACTTTTCATACTGTGGAATGGTTTTTGAGAAGTAGCTGTCAAGCCAGAGACACAATTCTTCCCGCCTATGGCTGCCCTGTGACGGAATGGGTAGTTTTCACCAGTGAGATGCATGTGGAGATGTGTTGTGTCATTCTTAAGACACGACTTTCAAGATGCAGGTGTACCTCCTTCACACTTTTCTCATTTGATGGCTGAACACTGAGAAGGACAAATGCCTTGGGAATGGTGAGGCCAGACTGTGAAGAATCTCAGTTGCTGCAAACCACCACATAAGTGGAGGATGCATGCTGGAAACCCTTACACTGAATATCCAGGTAAAGAAACAATAGATGTTGTCAGCAGTAAGACTCTACGTTGTTAAATCAGGCGGTGTTACCCAACTGATAGGGAGAACCTCTGTTGGTCAGACACTGTCCTAGGTGCTGAATTCACAGTACGAGCCGGAAGAGACATAGATAGCCTCTACCCTTGTCAGTCTTGCTCAGGATTAAACCCAGGGCCTTATTGCATGCTAGGCAAAACTCAGCCCCTGAACTATACCCCAGCCCTGGCTTTCCAGTATTAAAAATGAACCAAGAGGGGGCTGAAGAGATGGCTCAGTGGTTAAGAGCACTGACTGCTCTTCCAGAGGACCCAGGTTCAATTCCCAGCACTCACATGGCAGCTAACAACTGCCTATAACTCCAAGATCTGACACCCTCACACAGACGTACAGGCAGGCAAAATGCCAATGCACATAAAATAAAAATAAGTAAACTTTAAAAAATGAACCAAGGGGCCAGAGAGATGGCTCAGAGGTTAAGAGCACCGACTGCTCTCCCAGAGGTCCTGAGTTCAATTCCCAGCAACCACATGGTGGCTCACAACCATCTGTAATGAGATCTGGCGCCCTCTTCTGTATACATAATAAATAAATAAATCTTTTTAAAAAAATGAACCAAGAAAGATACAAGAGAAATAAGAAAAGAAACAGACACATAGTCAGACCTTTCAAAACACCTCCCTGGTTCATGTCTTCTCAGTATACTGATTGGCTAGACTGGCTGACCAGGGATCTACCTGTGTCTGCTCCTCCCAGCGCTTGAGTTAGAGATGTATGTGACCACACACAACTGTCACATGGGGGCCGGGGATCCGAATGCAGGTCCCCATGCTTCCATGGCAGGCACTTTGCCAACCGAGCCATCCTTCCAGCCCCTCTGCTGCATTTTAAATCTATCCAGGAATAATAACTGACTTATGGAGACCGTCTCCTCTTAGTCTCACGGCCATGCTTTTGTTCAAGCAGCTCTCAAAGCTGCCTTTAGTTCCAACCCTCCTCCCCCAATGATGGGAGCTTGGCTTTCTCTTTTGTTCCTGCCTTTAATTTATAAATAGAATTTTTATTGTATATTATTTTTACCGCAGAATTTAGTGTTATTGTGTGTTAGTTATAATCAAAGGCGATATTTTCCCCAGTCGTTTAAGTGAATTCCCCAAATAACTCAACTCCGTAAAGCTTAAACTTGCTTTTGCATTTGAATCATTTTGCATACACACACACACACAAAAAAGTCTTTTGAAAGGCATTCAATATTTTTCTCCCTCTTGAAATAGCACGCACAGAACATCCTTTAACCTTTTTCTGACTCAGGCGCTGATTGAAAGCATCTGTTATTGTGTATTGGTTCGTGGCACAAAGACGCCCGGATACTAGATGGCTCCAGATGCTTTTTCTGCCATATATTCTTCTGCCTCGTCTGCAGCCAGCTGCCACTACTTGCTCCTGATCCAGCTCTGGAAGCTCTCCCTCCCAACCCCCTTAATTCACAGCTCCTAATAATCGAGGAAATCAGCCAAAGAACTTGTTAGCATTTGTGATAAAAATAACTAGACCCCAAGGATCTTAAAAATAAACTGAATTAATTTAATGGTACCTTTTTGCACACTTCAGTGTCTCTTTTCCCCCCCTGGTTCTGTTTGCTAAAGATTATTTCTTGACAAGGTATTGCCTTCTATGTATACCCCATATGCATTGCCAGTAAAATAATATGCATTATGCATAAATATATGCAAATACATTTGTTTGTTTGTTTGTTTGGGTTTTAGTTTTTCAAGATAGGGTTTCTTTTTATGTAGCCTTGGCTGTCTTAGAACTCGCTTTGTAGACCAGGCTGACCTCAAACTCACAGAGCTCCGCCTGCCTCTGCCTCTGGAGTGCTGGGATTAAAGGCGTGCGCCATCACTTCCCGGCCAATCGGTAAGTTTGATGTCTGTGTGTCCTCCTTAGGAATTCATTGAGGACAGAACTTTTTTTTTTTTTACAAAGTACCTGAAACATAGTAAGAGCGCAACAATGTTTTTTCAATGAATTAACAAGTATTATAGTATAGCTTCATGGTATGGTAGAAAATTTTAAACATTTATTTGCTTGCTTCTCTCTCTCTCTCTCTCTCTCTCTCTCTCTCTCTCTCTCTCTCTCTGTGTGTGTGTGTGTGTGTGTGTGTGTGTGTGTGTGTGTGTGTGTGTTTCACTTTCTCCTTATTCAGTCCAAGGCTCCAGCCCATGGGTTGATGCCACCCACATTCTGGATGGGTCTTTCCTCCTCATTGAAAACCTCTGGAAATGTTCTCCCAGACACCCCTGAGGTATGTCTTTCTGTGGTTCTAAACCCAGTCACCTTGAGTCAAGGTTGCCATCACAGACGGCTCTTACCTGTTCTGAAACATAAGAGGCGAGGACATTTCCTAGCTAGCTGAGGGAAGTCAAGAGAAGGCTTGCAGTCAGGGTAGAAGTCCGAGACCATCAAACAGAAGGAAGACTTGGCCCATTAGGAGGAGGGAAATTCCTGGCCGAGATTAAAGTCTAATGAGACAGGAGCCCACCACGTGGCTCTTGAGTGGCCTCATCCCGCGGGTGTGGTGAGCTGCAGAGAAGGCAGATGGTTAAGTTCACTCAAGTTTGCAGTTTCCTCGGCAGGATGCATGGGACAGGAATTGAGAGCAGTGAGAAGGATAATTAAACGTTGGTCCTGAATTCTAAGCTCCAAAAGGAAGGAGCTGACGAGAGACGGGGCCTATTGGACAGTGAGGAATGTGAGGAGAAGTGGGAAGCTGAATATTTGTAAAACGAGGAAAGTGAACCTAAAGAGATCACCGTGGACGATTATCTAGCTGTGTTGGTCTTCAAGTGTTTGCTGGTAAAATGTGAGCATCAACGAAATTTTTCAGGGTTCTTTCTAGGTATTTCTTTGTCCCCTTGTTAGCAGTTTTAGATTATGTTTAACTTTTTAAACATTTTTTCATTGTATATGTGCATGGTACTGTTACATATGGACATTTTCTTACAAGAAAAATATTGTACATTGAATATATTCCTTCTTATATCCCTCTATCTCTTCTTTTCTCTCCTTAGCCCCCTTTCTCCCTAAACAATGTAGCTTCTACTTTCATGTATTTATAATATTGATATAAAATATAGGAACCACACATGAGAGAAGGTATAGGATATTTGTCTTTGTAAGACTGGCTTAATTTGCTTACTATGGGTATTTCCAGTTGCATCTGTTTTCCTGTAAACGTTATTTCTGGCTGAGAAAGCTTTTTGTTGTGGGCGCTAGAGAGATGGCTCTGAGTTTAAGAGCACTGCTACTCTTTGCAGAGGACCCTGGTTCAGTTCCCAGCGTCCACACGGTGGCTTACAATGTCTATTTAACTCCAGTTCCAGGGATCCAACGCCCTCTCCTGGCCTTCTCCAGAACTGCGCACACAGTGTACCGGTACAAACCATGCAGGAAAAAGTTACACAAATAAAATAAAAACAAATCTTTTAAAATTTCATTGTGTATACATGTCACACTTTCTTTATTTATCCTCCATTGTTATAGGCTCTTGAGGCAGTATCTCAGTGCAAGGCTGATTAGCCTGGAACTCTTGATCCACCCACCTCAGCCTGTGAAACGCTAGGATTACAGGTGTGCACCACTATTGTTGCTACATGACTGAACACGCGCTGTCCAGTAGCCAAGCAAGAGGCTTAGTCATCCCTTACGTCCTACGTAATCCCTGCTCTGAGTGATCACATAATCTATGCGCACGCATGGTGTAACTATGTAAGCCCATGTGCACATGTGCAGGGGACTCCATAGAAGCGGGTCACAGACTCCTCCTTCTTCTGCACATGTCTTCCAAATAGTCCAAAGCACATTCTCTTCTGTCTCCTTCCCCTAGTAAACACTCATAGTGGGTTTTGTTGTATCTCATGGCTCCCCCCCCCCCCCCCCGTATGGAAAGCAGTGCCGCTTAATGAATAACACAGCGCCACATAAAACTAACACCTATACGATTCTGTGCTGAGTTGTGGTAGTTGCTAGCACAGCGTTCAGGCTCTTTGTCTTTTCCTCACTATTTTTCCAGAACCTAGATCGATGCCAACACAGTATTTACTAGTTAATTTATTTGGCACTGTCTTAGGGTTACTGATGCTGGGATGAAACACCGTGACCAAAATCAAGTTGGGGAGGAAAGGGTTTATTTGGCTAACACTTCCACATCACCGTTCATCATTGAAAGAAGTCAGGACAGGAACTCAAGCAGGGCAGGATCCTGGAGGCAGGAGCTGATGCAGAGACATGGAGGGGAGCTGCTTACTAGCTTGTTCCTCATGGCTGCTCTCTTATAGAACCCAGTACCACCAGCCCGGGGAGTTAAGGTTTCCTCTTCTCAGATGACTCGGGTTGACATAAAACTAGACCGCACCCAGCCTTCCTACCATGCACCGGACACATTCTGAGGATCCATTTCATATTTGCAGTAACTGTGTGTGATTAGAACTGTTACTGCTGTTACCTGCTTAAAGATGATACAACCAAAGCACAAGGCAACACTTGCTTGGGTCACACAGCCCGAAAAAGGCAGAACTGGGTCCAAACCAAGAGCTTGTTCTGGAGCCAATTAAAAAA
>CABHPP010138174.1:11878-44480 GCA_902168425.1 Peromyscus attwateri | reverse complement strand
TTCTTCTTCTTCTTCTTCTTCTTCTTCTTCTTCTTCTTCTTCTTCTTGTTTTGTTTTGTTTTTCAAGACAGAATTTCTCCATGTTGTTTTGCCTATCCTGGATCTCTCTCTGTGGACAAGGCTGGCCTCAAACTCACAGAGATCTGCCTGGCTCTGCCTCCCTAGTGCTGGGATTAAAGCCATGTGCCACCACTGCCTGGCTTAATCACTATTTATTATTTCACTGATGCCTCTCATGAATATCACGAATTACATGATCTGTTACACTCACGGTATGTAGGAAAGAGGTAAGATATTTTGTGACTCCACCCAGCCTCTTATATAAATAGGATATTTCCACAAGCTCTCTTTTTCTTACTGCTTTGTTCTAGACCATTTGATCTTTTGAAAGGACACCTTATTGGGCTTGCCCCAAATTCATTGGCTTCTTTCACCACTAATGGTGTTAAATATCTACCACATTTTAGCTACCTAATTTCCCCCTTCTTTACTGTTCTTCACAGATTTGTCTTGCTCTATTGAAAAATAAAGAGTACTATAACTAAGCCAAAGAGAATATTTTCAGTGCTTCCTGCCCCTGTGTTGCAAATCAGTAGACTCAACCCACTGAGGATTGAAAATCTTTGGGAAAAAGAACTACATCTATGCTGGATATGTACAGACGTCATTGTCTCTCACTAAATGTGTAAGTCAATTGTATACCATGTACATTTAATTGAATATTAAAAATAAACATAAGTGGATTGAAAGCACATAGGGAAATGTGAAAAGATTATTTGTAAACACAGCATGACCTTAAATAAGAAATTTGAAGATCTGTGGTACCCATGTGGTTCCTGGCACCATTCTCACAAAGATAATGTGCCAGTCACATAGATAATGTGTCCTGACTGAATATGACACACTGTCTGTATGTTGCCACAGACTTCTACTTTCCTCATACAAGTCTACCTAGCATACCTAATTTTCTGTTATCTGAACCACTGCAAAACCACTTGCTGCTGAGTGATGACCTGAATTCAGTCCCAGAAACCACAGAGTCAGAGGAAAAAAACTTACTTAACAGGTTGTCCTCTAGCTTCCACATGTACGCCATTCTGAGATTGAACACATACATTGATGCACAGACATATGCACACACTCAAAACTAATTGTAAAATAAAATTAGTAGACAGCATGTGGCTTTCTGTGTTCATCTTTCTCAAAGCCTCCCCTAATGTTCCCCACAGAGAGGAACACTACCTCCTGCATGCATTTCTTGTTGCTTTCACCTTGGCTTTGCTCTGTTTGGGAGACTATTGTAAGGGGGTATATCTTACCAGTCCGGTTATTGTTATAGCTTGGGGGCCACAGCTGGGTAGGGTCATTGATGGCTTATCTCCCCAAGCAGCTTGCATAGCACCTTCTGGGACTCTGGTAGCTCTCCAGTATGGAGGAAATCTCCAGTTCAGATCGAGCTTGATTTCTTAATGTTCTGTAACCTGATTGTGTGGTGTCTTCAGTAACACGATCTTACAATGCAATTGAGGTGGTCAGTCAAGAGTCTTCAGATACCCTGTCATGTCCTGAGAGTCCCTGGGGTCTCGTTAATCAGGTCACAGAGGACCTTGAAGGGAGGCTGAGGAGGCTCCACTTGAATACGATAGTAGAAATTACAGCAACAATAATTGGCTGTAAATTTTTCTGCTAGAGCTCTTGAAATTAATTTTTACCACACGAAAACAAACTAATTTTAACTGGAATTTTTGCATGAAGCGTTGCTATACTGAACAGAAAGTGAAGAACTCTAATCAAAACAGAAGCAGAAATCAAACTCCTATGACTTTGGACTTTTCCTTTGTTTTTCTGTCTCCCTTATGCTGGAATTTCTCCAGAGAAACACTTTATTCTCAATATGCAAAATATATTTATTCATATAAAAACTACTCCCAGAATCTAGACTCCCAGCCAGATCTCTCAATTATCATTTTGCTTTCAGTTTGTCTTTTTCAAGAAAAACTTAAGATTTATAACATTAAATTGAGCTCAAAAAACAAGTTTTAAAAAAAAAAATTCCAACCGGGCGGTGGTGGCACACGCCTTTAATCCCAGCACTCGGGAGGCAGATGCAGGCGGATCTTTGTGAGTTCGAGGCCAGCCTGGTCTACAGAGCAAGATCCAGGAAAGGCACAAAGCTACACAGAGAAACCCTGTCTCGAAAAACCAAAAAAAAAAGAAAGAAAGAAAATTTTCCATTTTTTAAATCCAGACTATACAAGCGATTTTGAGAGTAGGTGACAGGAGACAATGTGTCCTGTCTACAATTCTTCCTGGGTCAATTTTCTTAAGTCTCCCGTGTCTCTACAGATTCATATCATACCTTTTATAACACTGTATATATTTTATAAAATTTTTGAACAATTCTTAGCTAACTCTTTAAAGTTTTTTTTGTTGTTGTTGTTGTTTTGTTTTTTTGTTTTGTTTTGTTTTTTCCTAATGGGAACTGACTATGTCCCTCTCTGTTTATCTAGCACTTCACGCATGGTTGGCATAACTAGGCATCACTAGGCATCAAATGTATTTTTAATAAATAATTATCATTAGTAAGAAATACATTTTGAGTTCTGAGGTTTCCAGTGAATTAGATTTCTTTTAAATCTCTGATACCTGGAAAGCACTTCAGTATTTACCGAAAATATTATTTCCCTGAAGATACATCAAAGGCCAGAAGGTTATTTCATGAAGCTATTGGGATGGGAGCAATGACTCTCCAGGCAGTACCAATAAAAGCTGGACCGTCACAAAGACATTTACAGGAAGATCCATCATAGTTTCCTGAGACCTAGTTATGTTTGAAATACCTGAAAAGTTACTGCCTTTTCTTGTTTCCTGGCCTCTGCTCCATGACTTGGACTCTCCTTTAAAATAATTTCCCCTGTGGAAGTGATCATTAATGATGGTATCTTAAGCCAAATGCTACTCTCTGGATGACAAACCAGTTAAATTTGAATTTCACTTACCTTGATTTATTTGATGCTTGTAGATTTTTTTAAGCCAAATTAGTAGGCTAGCTAAATGATTGCCTAGAATGTCAAAGTGCAGATAAGTAAATGTATCAGAAAGGACAGATTCAATTACTTTGCTTCAAACTCTTCTTAAGAGTTCAGTTTCTTAAATTATGCTGACCAGGATGGAGAGAGGGTACAAAAGGTAAGAACTCCTATAGAAAACTGGAGTTATGTTCCCAACACACAGGTTGAGCAGTTCACAGCTGCCAATCACTCTAGCCCTAGGGCGTCTGATACCTTGTTCTATACTCTGTGAGCACTGCAGTCATATGCACACACTCCAATACAGACATACAGGAATACATGACATTAACAATAAAAATAAATATTAAAATGTATTCTGAAAAAGCCCATGTTAGATGTTCTTACATAAACAACTATTGCATGGAAACAAGTAAAGATTGTTTAAAGATTTGTAAAATTCTGAGCCAATCTGTTTTTTAACTTGCCTTTATATTGTCTTGGCCAAAGTATGTGAAATTTTGAGGGAAGAGGAACTAAATGTGTTATGTGCTGCAAGTATTGTACATGTCCATGTAAATCTGTTTAATAAGCTTTATTCAGCCCTTACTGTTTGTCTGTGATATGAAATCTCCTCTCATGTTTCTTACACTTGGTGAACAGGACAAACTGTAAATGATGATGATAAGAATATGAAAATAAATTTAAAGGACAAATGATCTCATGTGTCAATGGTGCTGAACAGATAATAAATAAGATAGGTAGTGATTGGGAAATGGAAATACTACTGTGGCCAAGTTTAGCTCAATTTGGAAATAAAATGTCAAGAGAATGGAGTGTTTTACCTGGAATTTTGAAAATGGGGATGATTTTGAGTAAAGTGGAATGTGGGAAATTGGGATGAGCAGAGAATGAACAACACTGTCCCCATATAATAAACTAGATCTAAATATTGAATTAAATTTTTGAATAACATTTAATAAAATGTTTTTAGTGGTAGCTTTTTATTAAAATTAATTATTTGAGGAATTTGTTGACTGTGTTGTAAACATACTCCTTCCTCTTCCCTAACTCATCCCAAATTGACTGCCCTTCCCTATCTTCCCAGATTTATGACCTCTTCTTACATTTTTAAATAACCCTTGAAGTTGTTTTATGTTGCCCATACATTCCTGGCTATGCAGCTTTTAATTATAGTATGGTTATTCTACCAAAGGCTACATTAAAAAAGAAAGTTGAGTCTCCTTCTCCCAACATATCACAACTGTCAATAGCTTTCCAGCTAGGACTAGAACTTCATGCCGACCTCCCCTCTCCATGCAAGGACATTTTTCTGGCTTGTGAATTTTGGTCTTGAGTTTAGTCTTCGACTTGTTGCCACAACAACTGTGAGTTAATTTGTGAAACTGTTCTTTTATTGAGTGCCATCTTAGTAAAGCATCTAATGGGTTAGCCAATAAACTCGTGGAAATAACTCCAAGATTTCAGGCTCATTCTCTTCATCCCAATATTGTAACTTTCAAGTTTAGTGCGTTATAAGTTGTCTGGGACAAGTTACAATTGTGTGTCCATCTATATTACTTTTAGATATGTTTATCCAGTTAGTTGTCTATTTACTAGTTTACTTCATGCAAGTAATGCCTCACATTGTTTTAATGCCACAGCTGTATTGAAAATGTCATGCCAAGACTTCCTTTTCTCTACTCCATGACATTAGGAAAAATTCTACTGATTCTTTTGACCCTATTTGTTTTTACTTATTATGAGGGGTCATGGACCAATTCAGCAATTATTTTAAAAAATTAAATCCAAAGTATTCTTCAGGAAGAACAAAATGCATTTATAAAATAAACATTAAATAATTTTTCATGATTACAGTTAAAAAATAATTCCTATTGTCAAAATAAATATGATGAGCTTATAATTGTTTAAGCTTGAGAGAAGGGGAAACAGATTCCTTTTTCAAGGCATCCTTTGGTAGACTGACCATACTGTATTGAAAAGCCACGTAATCAGGAGGAATAGATGAACAATATAAATTGGACTTCAAGGGTTTTGTTGTTGTTGTTGTTTTTTGTTGTTTTGTTTTGTTTTTTTTTAAAGACCATAACTTTGGGGAGATAGGGAAGGGTAGTAAGCTGAGAAAGATTGTGGAAGGGGTGAATGTGATCAAAATATATTGCACAAACTTCTCAAAGAACTAATTTTAGAATAAATATTAATTGATAATGGTAATGGCAGCATGGTTAATGGCAGCGTGAACAGACAAGGTTCTAAAGAAGGTGCCAAGAGTTCGATATCTGGTTCAGCAGACAGCAGGAAGAGAGAGACATTGAGCCTGGATTGAGCTTCTGAAAACCTCAAAGTTCACCCCCAGTGACAAACTTAAATCCAACAAGATCACATCTACTCCAGCAAGGCCATACCTCCTAATAGTGCCATTCCCCAGTGACCAAAAGTTCAAATCTATGAGCCTATAGGGGACATTCTTACTCAAACAACCATATTCCACTCCCTGGCCTCCATAGGTTTGTAGTCATATCATAATGCAAAACTGCATTCAATCCAATTTCAAAAGTCTCCATAATATATAACAGTCTCAATATTATTTAAAAGTCTAAAATTCAAAGTCTATGAGATTCATGGCAATCTCCTAACTATAACCCACTGGGAAATTAAAACCAAAAGTAGACCACATACTGTTAATTTCACCAAGTGAGAATAAGACAACTACCACAATTCTGAGCCAAATTTGAAGCAAGCTTTATTTTTATTAGTGTATAACCAAGAGCTAGCCAGTGACTGCCTCCTAAATTGGTTTAAGGAGAGCAGCCCCAAGTCCATTTCTTGGGCCCTGTTACAAAGTAAAATCACCAGTAGTTGCAAAGCAACAGACAATACAGCAATAAGGAAGTGCAGAAAATTTTCAAAAAACACCATGTGGGTTAAGAAGGGTTAAGGAGTATCAAAAAGGGTCAAAGTGGGTCATAGAGGGTCAGGGTCTTCTAAAATACAAGTTAAGGTCATGGGCTGGGGCAGGTCAGGCTCCAAGTCACAGACTTAAAAACAACCATTCATCTCTTACAGTAAATGGAAACTTATTTTTAACAATACAGCATAATGGCTCCTGCCTTCAAAGTGGAATAAGACAGAGTCCATTATTCTTCCAAGATATAATGGTTCATTGTACACATTATCATTTCAAAAGGGAGGAAATGGAGCACAGTGTAGAAATACTGGACCAAAGCAAGACTGAAAACCAGCTGGGCAAACTCCAAATTCTGCATCTACATGTCTGATGTCAAAGCACTTTATGTTTCCAATTCCTTTCAGTTTTGTTGACTGCAACATACTTCTGTCTGTTAGGTTGTTTTCCACTGCCTGTTAGCAGGTCACCCTGGCAGATATCCCACAAATCTGTAATCTCCAACATTTTGGGGTTTCCAAGGCAATCCAGGCTTCATCTTCACAGCTTCATGCAATAACCTCTCTCGACCACAATGCAGAGACACCCCTGACACAGGCCTGGCCTCAGCAGCTTTCCTTAGCCATGAAGGGAGATTTCACAATCCCTTTCTTCTATCTTTGTCTAAAGCCAGAACCACATGGCCAAAGTTGCCAAGCTCTTCTGCTTGCTGGGACTGGAACATGGCCCCCTCATCCAATCACACATGCATCGGCTTTCCGTTTTTGATGTTTTCCTTCACTACTTAAGCTTGATTGTCCTGGAACTAGATCTGTAAAACGGTGATCTTAAACTCAGAAAGCCACTTGCCTCAGCTTCTGCCTCTGAATGCTGAGATTAAAGGAATATGTCACTACACTGGGCTCTAACCATTTCACATGCTGGAAGCTTAGCTGCGTGGGATCATGCCCTGAGGTCACCACTCTCTTTATTCCATCTAGCATAAGATTTTTTTGTTAAACTTTTCATCTCCTTGAGCACTGGACTTGACTATATTACATTTCCTGATGCTCCTTTACCCCTCAAACTGTACATTTTGTATTTTTCCTTGTTCACTTTGCTCCTTTATGTAATAGATCTGTATAAAAGTGAGCACTAATACTCACACAACATAGTTAATACTAGGCTATTTTGAAATCTCCTCTGCCAAGGCTGTTAACCAAAAACTCTTCAATTTATCCTCAGCTAAATTTTTTTGGACAAAGGCAGAAAGCAGCCATATTCTTTGCCAAAATATCACAAAAAAAGATCTCTAGGTCACATACTACTATTCTTCTCCTTTGAAACCTCTTGAGTCAGTTATAATTGACATTGCTCTAAGCACCACTGTCTCCCTCATTTCTACTAGTAGGGCCCATTAAACCCCACTTAAAAGGTTCAACTGCTTTCCTATTCCAAAGTCTTAAAGTCCACATTCTGCCAAAAAGACGCACAGTCATGCCTATCAAAGCAATATCCCACTTCTGGTACCAACTTCTGTCTTAGTTAGGGTTTCTATTAATGTGAAGAGACACCATGACCACAGCAACTCTTATAATGGAAAACATTTTATTGGGGCTGACTTACAGGGTCAGAGGTTTTCCCATTATCATCATGGTAGGAAGCATGGTGGCATGTAGGCAGACATGGTGCTGGAGAAGGAGATGAGAGTTCTACATCTGGACTGGCAAACAGCAAGAAGAGAGAGACACTGAGTGTGCCTTGAGCTTTGAAACCCCAAAACCCACCCCCTAGAGACACACTTACTCCAACAAGGCCACACCTACTAATAGTGCTACTTCCTGGTTACCAAGTGTTCAAATCTGTGAGCCTATGGAGGTTATTCTTATTAAAACCACCAAAAATGGTATTTTTACTTTTTTGATAGTGGTTATTTTTAAATACCATTAAGCTAACATGTAGTACCTACCACATTATTCTTAATTTTTATTTATTTATTTATTTATTTTAGGTGTGTGGGTGTATATATGCATACCATAGAAATGCTTGAACCTATAGTGGTCAGAAGAGGCAATGGATTCCCCTAGAACTAGAGTTATAGATATTTATGAGCCACTATGTGGATGCTAGAAAACTAACTCCATCCTCTGTAAGAACAGCAAGTACTCTGAATCTCTAAGCCATCTCTCCAGGCGCTCCTAGACAAGCACATTATTAATAAACCAATATTTGGCCACATTTCAGTCCTGTGAAATGAGTAAACATGTCTGAATCATGCTGTGAATTATTCCTCTCAAACTCAACTCAATTTAAAGTAGGCAAATGGTTTGTATGCAGAAGGTAGACTGCTGAGAAAGTAGGGTTTTTTTGTTTTTGTTTTTGTTTTTTGTTTTTTGTTTTTTTTGTAAGGCATGAACTCAGGCTTTTATAGTTTCATTCTTGGGGTTTCTAATTGTTTAAATAAGTCAGAATCTGAAGAAGCAATTTACCTCCCAAATAACAAGAGAAGAGAAATTCTTTTATCTGTATGTGTGTTCTCAACTCGGTGTTACTTATCTTAATATTTCCTCAAGCTACTTATTTCTGGTAACTCTTGCCTACTGGTCCATAGTAGATGCATGCACCAATGCCTAAATCTCTAAGTTAACCATACATACAAGGCCCAGAAAGCTCCTGAATCAAATTTAGGGACACATATATCAAGTTTATGGATGGGTGGACTAGCTGAAATACCTAATGTTTTGAAGCCTCCACTGTTTCAAAAGGGAGAACTGTGAACCTGTAGAAATTGAGGTGCTCAATCGCTCTGCAGGAAGAATTCTCATCTTCCAGCTATGGATTAGTGAGTCATTCTTCTGTCCATTCATAATAGTGCAGCCTTCTTTCCTGAGCTCATGAAAAACACAAGTTTGGCCTTTTTCCTCAGAATATTTGAGGTTATTCAGGGCAGGGATCTTATGTGAAACTTAGGAGAAAGTCATTCAATTGTTTTTGTTTTTGTTGTTATTTGCATTTAATCTTGAGAATTCTCTCTCAGGTTTCAAGCAAGCAAAGACAAGATAAAAAGACTCTAAAACTTATAGTATCTTCTTAGTGGCTAAGAAGTTCAACTTTTTACCATTATTGAGTGACAATACTTACTCCTTTTGGTAGATGACATGTTTAAGATTGCTGAAGTGATGATGTCAGAGTGTTCTTAATCCTCAAATTCCTGGTATATTAGTGGTGATGACTAAGCATGGCCTGCTATATATTGCTTTTTTGTTTCCTTGATTACTGTTTAATATAGAGCTTGAGGAGGAGAGTTCTCAGTTACATGGAAAACAACATTTTGACAGTGAAGTAGTGTTACTTTTTTGTTTTTGGAAACAGGGTCTTATATAACCAGATTATGTAACTAAGGGTGACCTTGAACTCCTGCTGCTCCTGCCACCACTTCCCAAGTGGTGGGATTGCAAATACGTGACAGCACATTTGACAAAATAAAACAAATAATAAATGAAATAAAATTTTAAATCTAGTCTTCTTAGATTATTTATTTGTGAGAATCCTCCAGAAAAACAAAACAGACTAAGTAGGTAATAGGTGATTAATTTAGAAGAAACAAAAATGATGATAGATAAATAGACGATAGATAGATAGCAACATTTACTGAATAACTGAGTAATTTTTATGAATAAATATCTCATGAAACTATGTATTGTAAGAGGTGCCATACTCTCCTAGCTACTTGCTAGATTGAAATAATACTGGGAACATGACTCTCTCCAAGTCTTAAAGTTATAAAAATAAAGAAACTACATACAGAAATAATATTTTATCTGTTTTCTGCCATTATATAGCCTAGTCAAGGGAACATGTCAAATTAACCAAAAGAGAATATTATATACAGATTTGAAGTGAGGCACAATGAGGTACTTCCGCTAAGGGTCCTTGTTATTAGACGAAGGTAGAAGTCAGTAAAGACAAATCCATTATACAACTCTTTGCCTTGCAAAACACAGTCAAAAAACATGTTTTGCCCACCTGTGTATGGCTAGAAGTTAGCTTGGTTACAGGTATACAAAAGGCATTAACATGCTTCCAGAGGAATTATGAACAGCTGCACAAATTTATATGCAAATGAATAAATGTGTGAATGTATTTGTGCATGAATGATTTAATAAATGAAAGAATAATTTAAACCTTAGGCCATGAGGCTTCCAATATAATGAAATTTGATCAGCATCCCTAAGGGTTTTGGGTGAAAATAAAGCAAAGCTTCTACATGGGAAAGGATATTGAGAATCCTACAATTTTGTAAGATTAGGTCTTGAGCATAGAAACAGAAAAATAATTAAAAGATGACAAAGGCAGTTACACTGACTTACTTACTAATATTGGAGTATTTAATTAGCAACCAGAAAAAAAAATCTCCATTCTTACAGAAATGTCCTGGATACTGGGGAAAGAGACAGCTCATGTGTAAATGTCACAGGACTCCAGTCATCAGAAATCACACAATGTCTGAAACTTTCCTCTTTTCTTCTTTACATATTTTAATCAGTATTGAATTGAATTACTTCTGAATGACTTTTCAGGGACTGGGAAAAAAATTAGAAAACTTAAGAGAAGGGGCCAGCTGTTACTAAGGACACAGCTAAATACCAAATGTCCAAGCCCCATAGTAGCATTTAAGATGCAAATAAAAAGTAATATACTTTATGAAAACTGGTGAAATGATGATTCCACTACCATCTGGACCATTACTCAAAACTTGAACATGACTTGTGTCAAAAATAAAGAATTTTGTATCTAGAAAGACGACTGAGCTGGTAAAAGCAATTGCCACTCTTTCATAGGACATGGGTTTGGCTCCCAGTAACCACTGGTTGCGCACAGCTGTCTGTAACTGCTGTTCAAGGGGCTCCTAAGCCTTTTTTCATCTCTAAGAGCACTAGACATATATATGGTAAATAGACATACATAGATTCAGGCAAAATAATCATATACATAAATTCTCACCAACATGCTGCCCAAATGTGAGCTGAACAAGGACTACACCAATGGACATGCCAAAATGAGTGAGAAAAGTCCATGATACCTCAACCCTACACAAAGAAATACAGGCAACTGAAGGAAACTGGGAGCAGGAAGGCTAGTCTTCCAGGGACAAGCACATCAACTGTTTGTCCAGTGCCAAATGGTCACCCCTGAAAATATACATAGGTAACACGCTACAGATGAAGCATATGTGTATATAATATATGATTTGATTAGTGTGCAATAACAATAACAATAAAAAAGTCATGAATTTGAAGGAGATGGGTAAGGGTATATTGGAGGGTTTGTAGGTAGAAAGGGGAAGGGAGAGATGTAATGATATTGTAATCTCAAAAATAAAATAAATAAATGTTTTAAGTAATAATGAGTTTTGGCTACACGCCAAATTTCGGTAGTGGTACACGCCTTTAATCCCAGCACTTGGGAGGCAGAGCCAAGCAGATCTCTGTGAGTTCAAGGCCAGCCTGGGTTACAGAGTAAGTTCCAGGAAAGGCCCCAAAGCTACACAGAGAAACCAAAAAAAAAAAAAAAGTAATAATGAATTTCAATAATGTTTGTCGGTAGTGAATCTGTATATAACTTTTTTGTTTCTCTCAGTTTCTCAATATTGTCTAAACAGACTTTAACAAGTTGACAGTAGCATCACAGTGAAAAATCTATATATAATCCCATTTTAAAACACCAACTTTACATACATCCATTCAGTTATATATGTTAATGCTGATCTTATAAACTCCATAGTTGGCTTTAAAATCCTAAATAAATGTTTAAAACTTCTCTTAAGAAATTCTTGAGGGGGTGTCTTCCATCACAGATTAGACTTTCTGCATGCAGGAGACAGTTATGTAGCTGGGTCTGTTTGAGAGGCCCCTGGCAGTGGGATGAGGATCCATCCCTGGTGCATGAGCTGGCTTTCTGGATCCCATTACCTATGGTCAGACACCTTGACACCTTGCTCACCCTTGATACAGTGGGGAAAGGCTTGGTCCTGCTTCAACTGAATGTACTAGGCTTTGCTGTTACCCCATGGGAAGATTTACCCTTTTGTAGGAGGAGCTGAGGGGGTGGCCCTGGGGGGTGAAGGAGGGATGAGAGGGATATCTGTGGTTGGTATGTACAATGAGTAAAAAAAAATTAAATAAAAAAAAATTCTAAGGGCATTGAATGTGCCACCGTGCTGTGCCATTTGTCTTATGAAGCTTAGTGTCTTAAGACAAGGAATGATAATCGAATTTAAAGGAGATATAAAGGACGATCTTGATATGTAAAATGAAAGAAGGAAGGAAAGACAGAACATTAGAGACTATTTAAAATTCACTCTGTTTAAAATATTTTGATAGGTAATCACTAGAATCTTGATTGAGGACATACTCATTTTGCAAACGTACTTTGTAAAGTGAATTCTATTAGGAATAATTTTAACAATATTTATTTTTATTTTATAGTTGTTTACTTGCTTGTATGTATGTATTGCATGCATGCCTGGTGACTGAAGAGGCCACAAGAGTGTGCTGGATCCCTTGAAACTGGAGTCACAGATCATTGTGAGAAACCATGAGGGTTCTGGGAACTGAACTGAGGTTCTCTGGAAAAGCAGCCAATGTTCTTAACCTCTGAGCTATCTCTTCAGCCCTGCTTTATTAGAATTTAGGGGATACAGAGTAGCAATCAAGCCACAACATGAAGGACAAACGAAGTGACCTAATCCATAAATCATTCTGTGATCTTCCGCCATTTGTTGTCATTCTGGAAACCTCAGTGTTCTTGTCAGTTTGATATTGGTGACCCACCAGAAAAGTTCTAAAAGCTCTGCCAAGTTTGAGCCATGTGATCCTCTATGGAAGACTCATGGTTGGCAAATTATTCATGCAGACTATAAGGGCAGATATTCTTGAGATTTGTCTAGTGTTTAACTTGTTGAAAAGCCAGCATGCAATGTAATTATATTAAACCAATTAGCTTCTTTGAAAAAAATCATTATGACATAAATTCTAGAAACTATGGTGACCCTCATGCATGTTTTGTATATGCTAATTCAGAGTATTTTAATGAGTAAAATTAATATCTGATATTCTTGTTACTATGTTACATTCTTTCTCTAAATTATGTATGTGTGGCAGTGGGGGGGGCATTTGAGCACAGGTGTCTGTAAAGCTCAGAAGTGTGGGGTTATCTTGGGGTTGGAGTTATACACAGTTGAGAACTGCTAGAAGTGGGTGTTCAGAATCAAATTCAGGTCCTTTGCAAGAGCAGTGTGATCGCCTAACATTTAAGATGTCTCTCTAGCCCTACTATATCATCTTTATACATTTGTTTTTCTCAGTATCTAACTTATAAGAATGCACACAAACACATAACCCTATTCTGATTAAAACAGAGAAAGTAATTAATTAATTAAAAGATTAATCATCTTCTTTGGCTGCACTTAGAACTGTTTATTCCCAGAGATACAATATTTCCTCCCTAGATTTTAACCTTCTGGAAATAATACTCTAAATTTAACTTATCTTCATAATCCTCACTCTTAGTTCCAACATCAACAAAAACTCTTATATTTAGAAAGTAATCAGTAATAGTTAAATCATTGACTGGAACATAACAGTATCCAATAATGGTGGGATAAAATTATTTTCTTCAAAAGCATAGGACTAATGAAAGTAAAATTGAATGAAGAAATGTATTGAGATGGATTGCACTATGCAGTGCATAAGAAAATACTTGTTACCTCTGCCCTTGTCTTGTATCTAAACTGGAACTGTGTGTATGTACCTGCCAAAATGCATACTGAGGGCTTCATAGAGGTTGCTGTAATTGGGTAAAAAGTTTGGGGATTAGTGCTTTTAATTTCTGGAGGGAAAAAAGCTGAATTGTATGGAGAATGGCTATGTTGAGATGAAATGAATGGATGGAGAGATGACAGTCACTCAAAAATTAGGATATGAGAAAAAAATTAAACACAATCAAATGGCAAGTTAAAGAGACAAATATCTTGGAAGATTCAAGGAACAGAATAATAATGGGAACAGTTGAAACAATGGATTAGATACAAGCCACTCATGGAAGAACACTAGGGGCAACAACTGAGAAAAAAGCAAGGGACAAGGTTAGATTTGTATTGACCAGACAGAAGGGTTAGGCTTCATTATGGGACTAAGGAAAAGCCATTAGAGTTTTGACAATACAGTCTGATTTGTGAAAGGCTATCTATGAAAGTTGTGTATGAATGATACTGCATGAATGCTTGAGTCAGATGCAAAAAAAAAAATAAGTTATCAGTCTAGTGATGGATAATAGATCTTACAAGAGAGGTGAGATGAAGCAGAGTGAAGGTGACATGCTGGAAGGTGTGTCTGGGTCAGGAGTGATACCTAGAGTTGGTGTCTGTTGTGTAAACAAACAACAGCTATAGGATCCTGGCATGCTGATTAAAATAGCCCAATATAGAATAAAATAATGAAGCTTGGAATTAATGAATGTTCCTCAAGACAATAGAACATGTCCTTTGTTCCTATAGATGAAAACACAGCTCACTGTAATACAACTCAGCTGTTGTTGAACAGCATTGATGTAACTAGGAGCTGATGACTGATGTTCAAGTATGTCAGGAGAAGGATGGAGAATGAAACAAAATAGTGGCAAAGGATACCAAGCCCTTCAAATGCACCTTACTTCCTGTCTACCAATTATTACCATGCTCTTACATTTCTCTACTGAGCCATAAGGGGAAAAACATGTTTTAAATTGGCCTAGGGGGAAAAGTCTCAGCTCGTTTATCCCCTATGAAAGAAATGTCTGAACAAACCACCTAACTTATGACCACATCTCAGCTCTGTTCAGAGGTTCCTCACACATTCTCCTCCACATTCCCTTAAATAAAACTGAGAATAAATTCTTGAAGATCCAGTTGAAGCAAAGATATTCTTAGTTTCTTATTACTTAGTAATTATGGGATGTAGTTGTAATCACACCTGAAGTAAAGCGATTTTCAATGCAGGGCTTATCAGACTGAAATATGGTTGATACACCAATGACAGATGGATCTGTTGACACCAGGATATGAGGACCACTTAGGTGAAAGGAAATAAATTGTGCAGACTTGATGAGAAGCATCATCCAAATTGATCTTCAGCCACAGTGCACAAGAGCTGACTTTCCAGGGAGCACACAGTATTCCTCTCTTGTCACCTACCCCCAATGCATAATTTTAAGTGTGGCATTCCAGAATGAAGCCAAGAAAAGTAACCCACGATGGCTTTGGAACACTCATTTATCGTTTTAACTGTTCCTATAATCCCATTATTTTATTTCCTTGATGTGTGAGGCACCTCATGCAAGAATAATCACCACTACTAGAGATTTGCCCTCCAATGTCCTCTGACTATAAACTATTTTATGTATCTAATTCAGTAAAACTGTCATCATTTTCCCAGTGAAGGATTACACTGTAAAATGGATTATTCTTACACATTTGCCAAACTAGCATTTCATATGAACATCCATGACTGTATCGTGGATGCTGATACAGCCTGAAAATAAATAACTCAGAGTAAATAAATAACTGAAGGTGACAGGAAACAGTAAGAGGCAAGTGTCTGATCACCACACACATTTGTTCTGTACCAATGGAACGCGGTTTAAAGTTATTATTTGAAAGTCATCAAAAAGTACTGTCATCGATGTCATTTATCTCACAAGTAACAATTTACAAACCCCTTGTACTATGATGGTCACCACAAGAGACTTTTCAAAAGCCATGTATGTCCTCCATAGCCACAAAGGTCTGATGAATTCAGTTAAATACAATGATAGATTAAAAAAAATATTGGCATCCTTTCTTAGAAAGGTTTTGACTTCCATTGTGTATAAGTTTGTTCCAAATTAAAATATCCTATATTTTGGGGTGTCTCCTCAAAACTTATACAATACATAAAATATAATAAAACTTTTAAGACTCAGGAAACTATTGACAAGTGTCAGGATGTGTTTGAAACTTAGAAGATTCACACTGCACACCTCTGAGTTTACATAAGCAGCAACAGCTGCTGGGCAAGAACTAACAGGTTGAGCTGTGACTGGACAATCCAGCTGAGAATTTCAGGGTGTACTTTTATGACTCATTACCCAGGCTAGGGTGGGCTTTCTAGTGATGTACCTGTCTTTGAATCTTCCATGTTTCTGAAACCAAGACCTGACCCATATCACTGTAAGAAATCCCAATGAATTCATAAACTCAGCAAGTAGAACTTTGGTAGAATTATTACTTTGTTCTGTAGTAGGTTCCCTATGTGGAGTACACAGACGCTTGTGCACATCTCCCCAGGAAAAGCCACACAGAGCCTTCTAAGTAACAGACAGATCCCTTTACCAAGTTTTCTGTCATAGCCTAAGTGGTGTAAAATAATCTTTAAGCCATTTCTGATCTTTCACTCTGATAACATGGTTTAATAAAGATTATCTAAAACTTAGCAAGCATGAAATTGTATATCATACTACAGTAGGCCCTGATAATCTCAACATAGCTGAATCACACAACAAAGACCATGAAATAGCCTTTATAGATATGATAGAGGTCCTTAAAGAGGGAATGAATAAATCTCTTAAAGAAATCAATGAAAATACAAAAATATAGTACAAAGATGTGAATAAAATAGTTTAAGACTCAAAAGTAGAAATAGAATCAGCAAAGAAAACCAAACTAAAGGAAATCTGGAAGTGAAAAAATTAGGAACCTGAACAGGAACTTCAGAGGCAAGTCTAACCAACAAGGATACAAGAGATGGAAGAAAAAAAATCTCAGAAACTGAATATAAGATATATTAAATAGATACCTCACTCAAAAATGTTAAATCTATAAATATCCTGGCAAAAACCATCTGGGAAATCTGAGACTTTCTGAAAAATTCAAACCTAAAAATAATAATAGGAATAGAGTGGAAAGAAACACAGGTCTAAAGCAAATAAAATATTTTCAACACAATCATAGAAGAAAGTTTTCCTAACTTGAATAAGATGTCTATCAAGGTACAAAACGTATACAGTATACCCATATAAACTGAACCAGAATAAAAGTTCCCCATAGCTCATACCAATCAAATTATTAAATGTACAAAACAAAAGAATATTAAAAGCTGCAAGGGTGAAAGACCAAGTAACATATAAAGGCTGACCTATCAGAATTATTCCTGGATTCTCAGTGGAGACTCTAAAATCCAGAAGGGCTTGGGCAGGTAGGTATAGCCAGATGTTTCTCTGGTCCTGCCTGACCCCGTGGTCCAGATGAATCTCTCCCACCCACAGTCCTGCAGCCACTTATAAAATAATTACTCAGAGGCTTATATTAATTACAAACTGTATGGCCTATGGCTCAAGCTTCTTGCTAGTTAGCTCTTATAACATAACTCAACCCATTTCTATTAATCTATATCTTGCCACATGGCTTCATGGCTTTCCAGGACTTTCACATCTTGCTTCTCCAGGCGGCTGCTAGCAGTGTCTCTCTAACTCTCCTTTCTTCTCCCCTCTCTATAGTTTGAATGTACTGCCTAACCTTATTCTGCCTTTCCATTGGCCAAACAGCTTTGTTTATCAACCAATCAAAGCAACACATATTTACAGAGTAGAGAAAGACATCTCAGAGCAGGCAGGTGTAATATAGACATTAAGAGACCACAGATGCCAGTCTAGAATACTATAGACAGCAAAAGTTTTAATCATAATAGATGAATAAAATAAGATATTCCAGAATAAACCATATTTAAGCTATGTCTGTCTACAAATCCAGCCCTACAGAAGGAAAACTTCAACCTAAGGAGGTTAGCTACACACAAGAAAACACAAGGAATAAATAATCCCAGCCCAGTAAATCAAAAGAGGGAAACACACAAACACACGTATCAACAGAAAAATAACAGTAGTCAAAAAACTCTACTCACTGATAACTCTCAACATCAATGGCTTCAATTCTGCCAATAAAAAGACACATACTAACAGAAGAGATGTCAAAATAGGATCTGTTCTTCTGCTGCATCCAAGAAACACATCTTAACATCAAGAATGGACATCATCTCAGGGTAAAAGGATGGAAAAAGGTATTCTAAGCAAAAAGCCTAAGAAGCAAACAAACACTAATGAGAAGTGATAGGAAACAACACTACAAGCTCATCAAAGAAAAAAATCCACCAAAAGGGCATCACAATTTTTTACTTCACCAAAAGTGAGAGTACCTAAGAACGTATAAAAAAAAAAGCCACCACCACTACCACCACCACCAACAACAAGAACAAACATTACTACAGTTTAAATCACATATTGACCTTACCTTGCACACTGAAAACAGGAGAATTCAGTAACCCATTCTGGCCATTCAAAACTCATCCAAACAACAACAACAAAAAAAATAAACAGAGAAATTCTGTAGCTAACTCAGGCTACAAACCAAATGGATGTACTATATTTACAGAATGCTTCATACAAACACAAAAGAATATACCTTCTTCTCAGCACCTCATGGAACTATCTCCAAAACTGGCCACAGACAATTTACATACTTAACACAAGCATGTCTCAATGGGTACAAATAAATTGAAATAACACGCTGCATCCCATCAGAGCACCACAAATTAAAGCTGGATATCAAGAACAGAAACAACAAAAAGCTTACAAACTCATAGGAACTGAATAATTCACTACTGAATAAAAAGTGGGTCATGACAGAAATTAATAAGAAAGTAAAGACTTTCTAGAAGAATGAAAACTAATACATGGCATGCTTACCGACTGATGGAATTTGTATAGTAAAAATGGCCATCCTACCAAATGCAATCTAGAGATTCAATGCAATCCCCATCAAAATTTCAACATAATTCTTCCTAGACCTTTAACAATTTTCAGTTTCATATGCAAACACACACACACAAAAAACAGAGTACCTAAAACAATTCTGAATGATAAAAGAACTGAACTGCTGCAGACATCACCATTCCAGACTTCAAGAACTTCTACAGAGCTATAGTAACCAAACTAGCATGAAACTGGCTCAAAAACAGACATGTTAACCAATGGAATTGAATTGAAGACACAGATATAAATTCACACACCTATGGACACCTGAGTTTTTATAAAGAAGCCAGAAATACACACTGGGGAAAAAAGACAGGTCTTCAGCAAAGGGTTCCAGTCAAACCGGATGGCTACATGTAGAAGAATGCAAATAGATCCATATTTTTCACCTACGGAACAACTCTAGATGGATCAACGACCTCAACATAAAACCAGATACACTGAAACTGACAGAAGAAAAACTGGGGAATAGCCATGAACTCATTGGCACAGGAATAGAATTTCTAAACAGAACACCATTAGCATGGGCACTAAAATCAATAATAAATAAATGTGACCTCATGATACTGAAAAGCCTCTGTACTGCAAAGTGTCAGCCTACAGAATTAGGACAGGTGTATACCAACTCCACACCCCAAAGAGGGCTCATAACTAAAATATATAAAGAACTATAAAAGAACTCAATTAAAAATGAGGTGCATCTCTAAACAAAATTCTGAAAAGAAGTTCAAATGGCTAAGTAACACTTAAAGAAACTTCAAAAGCCTTAGTCATCATGGAAATGCAAATCAAAACTACTATGAGATTTCATCTTACAGACATCAGATTGGCTAAGACCAATAAAATTAATGACAACTCATGCTGGAAAGTATGGAGAGCAAGGGGAACATGCATCTGTTGCTGGTGCTAATACGAACTTGTATAGCCACTATGGAAATCAGTATGACAATTTCTCAGGAAGACGAAAATTGATATACTTCAAGATTCAGCTATACTATTCTTGGGCATATACCCAAAAGGTGTTTCATCCTATCAGAGACACTTTCTCAACCATGTTCATTGTTGCTCTATTCATACTAGTCAGAAACGGGAAACAACCTAGATATCCCTCAAGAATGAATGGATAAAGTAAATGTGCTACTTTACACAATGGAATATTACTTAGCCATTATTAAAAAAAAAAGGAAATCATGAAAATTTCAGGTAAATGGATGGAACTAGAAAGCAAATCATTCTGAGTGAGGTAACCTAAATGCAGAAAGACAAATGTGGCATATATATATATATATATATATATTTATATGTTGATATTAGCTGCTAAGTCAATGATAACCAGGCTACAACCCATAGAACCACACAAGTTAAAGAGTAATGGACTAGAACTGACAAACAGATCTCACAAGGGAAGGAAAATAGAACAGATAGTTATGGATGCCTGGGTTGGGATATTGGAAGGTGTGGATCAAATGGTCAGGGGATAGGGAAGAAGGAGACAAGGGAAGGGATACAGGGAGAGATGGCTAAACTTCAGGGTCATTTTAGGGATAGAACAAATACATAATACAGTAGAAGCTTCATAAAATATATACATATATTAAGGGTATCTAAATGAAATCACCAAATAATGGAGTAGACAGAGCTACAACTGTCCATCTCTTGTCACAAAATGAAACTTCCAGTACCTTCATTACGTTACATTTAACTGAGTAGTTAACCAAAGGGGTCTCATGGGAACCCTACAAAAATCTATGCTATTATCAAGATTGACTGACAGCAAGACTCCATATACAGCACCCACACAACTCTGTGAACATGGAGACATTGAGCTGATGCCTACACAGAGCATTCACCCAATAACTTCTAGTGCCTGAGGACAAAATTCATTACTATGGTTCATCTTCTGTCAAGAGCTTTGCTTTGTACAAATTTTGATCACAATTGAACAGAATCTTTCAATTGCCTCATGTAAAGTCTCGTCAGTATGATGGTATGTTTTCTTTATTCTTTTGACACCTTCTGGCTTTAGCAAATGCTTTACAGTCAACTAAATCTTTGCTCATGACCAGTGAAGGAAAGTGGCCAAACAGATAGCAAACCATCAACTCAAACGCCTGTATTCTGCATCTGTTTTACTGGACTTAGAAGGACGTGGGCATTTTGAAAATTTTATCTGAAGCTCAGCATAGGTAGAGAGTTAGTGCTTGAATGAATCAATTGGAGTTAAGGTGTTAAGTACCCAGAAAATATCTCTGATTACCTCCCCTGTTTCTTTTTCTTATATGTCAAGGAGATTTCTAGGAAATATTTGTAATACTATATAGATTTTTTTTCATCGAGAACAATTTGAGAAGTGTGGTACAAAAGAAAGAGACCTAGAAATAATATAGGAGGTTATTGGTTTATTTCAATGGAATTTAATTTATCATTGTTGGATATGTGTGTAGGTGTGGGTGTGCACATGTCAGAGAATTCAGATGGAAAGCAAAAGGCAGCTTACAGGAGTTGGCCCCTTCTCTTTCCTAGAATCCAGGAATTGAACTCAGGACACCAGGCTTGCCTGGTAAGTGCTTCTACCTGCTAAGCTAACATTCCAAATGAGATATTTGTTTAATTTTACTTTTTTACTTTTCTTTAAATTGCACATTGCTTCTATATTTATAATTGGACTCTTTCCACTTCTGATACTAAAATAGATTTCACAATTTGTCAATATTTCACACTTCTTCCACACAACAATCTTTCAATTTGTTACTTCAGATTTGTGAAAACATGAAGATAAATTGAATATGCATTTTAATTGGGAAAACATGAATTCTTCCAGAAAAGAAATAGTTAAAGAATTTCAAGATATCTGAGTTAGAACCACGGTCCTAAGTAAGCAAAAAAACATTTATAATAATAAAATATTGAAAAGCATGGCTTTATGTGAGAAATCCAACTTTTTCCTAAGCTGTGCAATGCTATTTGAATGAATACTGACAGTTCTTAGCATGGGTAGTGTATCTGAACCACTCAAAACATAGCAAAGATAAAATTGAGTGAAATTTATTGTAGTTGTTATTACTTGTTTATATTATAATTTTTTGTTGTTGTTGTTGTTGTTGTTGTTTGAGACAGGGTTTCTCTGTGTAGCTCTAGCTGTCCTGGAACTTGCTCTGTAGAGCAGGCTGGCCTCGAACTCACAGAGATCTGCCTGCCTCTGCCTCCTGAGTGCTGGGATTAAAGGCATGAGCCACCACCTCCCGGCTTATATTACAATATTTTGTGTTTACAAATGTGGATGTTTTAACACAAAATGTCCCAAGTTTGCTACCTGAGAACAATGATGTCTACAGTCTTTGACAAAACAAAAAATTGAATATAGTGCAAGTAATCCTGCCTGGAAAACTCAGCTTTTGATTGCTGTAGATTTTAAATGTATTCCTAACAGGCTCTTCCTGTGCCCTACCAAGTGGATACTTTCCAGCTATTCACATGAAGGGAATTATGACTTGGTTATTGCCCAGAGAAGAGTCTTTGCTTTTCATCACCACAAAGCTCTCCATCAGAATTAGATGGTCACATTCTTAGTTCTACACAACGTGATATAAGAATAAGTCCCTTTGGAGAAGACTACTAACTTGAAGAAAATACCAATGCTTAAATTCTTCAGGCTCCACTCTTATTACACTTTGCAGTTTACAGACCCTCCTCATAGATACTGTGCCATTATTCAACCATGAAGTGAGAGTCAGCTACTAACAGCTACTAAATATGGTGGACGGTCCTGGGGATCCTTCTCAGTAGTAAAGTCCTTAGCAGCTGCAAATTAATTGGTTTATTTTAAAGCCTGGATTATTTTAAAGACATCCCTTTGAACTGGATAATTCTAAGACTGTGAGTTCAAAGAGAGCATAGACTATCTTGATTTCACTGTTAGAAATCAGTGCCACCACAATGACTGCATTTTTCTGGGAACATGCTCATTAGAACCTTGATTCTTTCACTTGACATGAATCCACTCCCTTGAGTTGCCAGAGAGCCTGCACTCTTACCTGTAGTAATCCTCTTGTGTATCTACATCTCACATAACACTGCAGACTCCTGAAGGCTGTGCAGTCAGAACATAACTCATTTCCAATCCTGATTCAGATACATGTCATACCCTGTTTGTTAGAAGCATTTCCATAGTAGGGTGTTATAAGAAATAAATCCATTGTGTATTATTTCTCTCAATGTAATATCTCTAAATTTTCTTTGCTAACAAATTGCCTATACTCATTGAATTTTTCAAAAATAATCATATTTCAATTATTTTTAACAAAATAATACATTTTACAATAATTTTACATATACATATATAATGGTGCTTTGATCATGTTCACCACCAACTCCCTTTCCCTTCCCTCATCTGCCTCATTCTGGCTTCCATTCCTCCAAATAGTCTCTGTTCTTCACATGCATATTCTGCATATGTTTGAATGTGGACCAATGTATGAGTGAAGATGAAATACTTTCTCTCTCTTCCTCTCATATCCTCTGTTGTTTTCCTGATTCCTTTAGACAGGTTCCCTCTATAAGTCCTCTCCTCTATTACTTTCAGACAAAATAATTATATGTGTGCACAAGTATTTGAACATAGATTCTCCTTATGAGGAAAACAAATGTGACATTTGTTTTCCTGAATCTGCCTTACTTAACTAAGGTGATAGCTCTGCTTCCATACAACATCCTGATATAATTATAACTGAATAAAAACTCCATTGTATAAATATGCTACATGTATTGTATCTACTCCCATGCTCATGGGCATCCAGATTGTTTCTATATATTGGCTGTTGTAGATAATACAGCAATAAACCCCCATGTACAAGAATCTCTGTGGTATGTTGACTTAGATTCCTTCAGGTACGTAACTAAGAGTCTTGTAGACAGATCATATGATAGCTGTTTTTTCACATTTTTTGAGGAACTTCCATCTTTATTTTTGTTCTTTATTTCTCTTTCTGGGTAGTGTGTGTGTGTGTGTGTGTGTGTGTGTGTGTGTGTGTGTGTGTGTGTTTATTCAAAGTGTATGTGCATGTGGGAGTGAACACACTCATCTGTGCACAAGCATTTGGAGGCCAGACATTGACAGTGAGTATCTGTCTCCTTCTTTCTCTGTCTAATTTTGAGACAGGGTCTGTCACTGTAACTAGAGCTGATTGATTTGGTTATGCTGGCTAGCTAGTAAGCTTCGGAGATTTTCCTGTCTCCCCCTCTGCAACCTGGCATTAAAAAAAAGAATACCACCATACCTAGCTTTTTACATGGGTTTAGGAATCCAAACTAAGGCTCTCAATATCACATGGCAAGCAGTCTAACAACTGAGTCATCTGCCAAGCGCCTAAATTTTCTTTTTCTTATTATTATTATCATAATTACTATTACTATTATTATTATTATTTTCATAGTGTCTAAACTAAGACATGTTCCCACTATCAACGTGCAAGTCAAAATACCATTGAGATATTTATACATTCATAATTATCATTACATTATTCATAATAGCCAAGACATGGACAAAGATCATCAGCACAGGGGTGAGTAAAGCAAACACGTTATATTAAGTACAAAGTGGAGTTTCTCCATCCTCACCAGGATTTGTTGTCACCTGTTTCTTGATGATAGCCATTCTGACTGGAGTGAGATGTCATCTTAAGGTAGTCTTATTAATCATTTCCCTGATGGCTGACAACATTGAACTTTTTTTTTATTTCATATTTCTTCTTTTGTGACCAGTGTCAGTTCACTACCCCACTTATAAATCAGAAGTAGTGTTTTCAGCATTTTAATTTATTTGGTGTTATTAACATATTCTAATTATTACTCTCCTCTCTGTGGGATAGTTAGCAAATAATCTGCACACATTCTGTCAGCTCCACCCTGCTGATTGTGTGTTTATGTCCACAAAGGCTTTTTGGTTTCATGTAAACCCACATGCCAACTCTCGCTGTGGCTTCCTGAGCTACAGCTTCCCTTTCAGAAAGTCGCTACACACACCTGTGAAGTGCTTTCCTCAGCAGATTCACAATTTCAGTGTGTAATGTAGGTCTTCAATTCAGTGTAGCTGAAGTTTTCCTGTGTCCCGCCCAGTCCACAGCCACTCAGACCCAAGTAAAGACACAGAGGCTTATATTAATTAAAACTGCTTGGTCATTAGCTCAGGCTTCCTACTAACTAGCTCTTACATTTAAACCCATTTCTGTTAATGTATATGCTGCCATGTTTTCTGTGGCTTTACCTGTGTGCCATTACATGCTCATCCCTGGACTGCGGGCTGGCGACTCCTGATTCAGCCTTCCTCTTCCCAGAAATCTCCTTCTCTGCTTGTCCTGCCTATACTTCCTGCCTGGCTACAGGCCAATCAGCATTTTATTAAACCAGTGTATAAAGCGTTATCCCACAGCAATTCAGTTTAACATGGCTTTTGTACAGGGTAAGAATGGGGTTCTCATTTCGTCCTTCTACATATAGTAATCCGGTTTTCCAGGCCCTTTTGTTGAAAATGCTGTCTTTTCTCCAATGAATGCCTTTACACTTTTGCTACAGCCATGTAGTCATCTTTATGAGTCGTCTATTTGATTTCACTGAGCTAAATGGCTGTTGTGTGCAGATCACACTATTTTCCCTACTCTGGTTCTATAGTATGATTCAAATTTGGACTTTTTTTTTTGGCCTGGCATTGCTTTAGCTATTAAAAGTATTTTGTTCTTCCACACAAATTTTAGGATTGTTTTTATTATTGCATTGTTTGAATCTTGAAAACAATTCTGTTAAAACTCACAGATTGCTTTATAAATTTTAACAGTCATTTTTACAATGTTAATTGTTGATCCACAGGCATGGGGGGGGTCATACAATCTTCTAGAGTAATCTTAAATTTCTTTCTTTGGTGTTATAAACTTGCCATTGTAGAGGAATCTGTTGTCATCTTGGTTATTGATCCATAGATGTATTTGTTTGCCATTAGTTTAATTTGAATCAATAGTGGGTTTTTGTTCTGTTTCTTTGTTAGCTAAATTGTTACTGTCATATATGAAAGCTACTGATTCTTATATGCTGATTTTGTATTCTGTTACACTATTGGAAGTGATTATCAGATCCAGAAGTTTTTTGGTGAAGTTTTTGGGATCTTTTAAATATACATCATGTCATCTTCAAATAGGAATAATTTCTTGTCTCACTTTCCTATCTGAATCTCTTTCCTTTATTTCTCTTATTTCACTGCTCTAGTGAAAACATCAAGGACAATATTTAAATAATACTGGGGAAAATAGACACAATGAAATCTTCCCTAAGTTTAGAGGGAATGATATCAATCCATTACCATTTAAGATACTGTTGGATGTGGGCTTTTCATACATAGTGTTTAATATATTAAGGTATAGTCTCTGTGTTCCTTGTTTTTGGGGGTTTTATCATGAAAGAATGTTGGACTTTGCCAATGGCCTTTTGAGATGGTCATGTGATTTCTGTCTGCTATATTTATATACTATATATCACATATTGCTTTGTACATTTTGAACTATATTTGCATCCCCAGAATAACAGTATTTTACACAAAGTTATTTTTCCCAGAGCTCCTGAGCTGGTTCCAATTTAACTATAATGGAACTTGCTATATTACCAAATTCATTAGTCATATATTTAAAAATAATCTTGACTCTAAAGATGACATATGAGCATATAACATTACTTTTAAATATTAATTTTGTTCACCTAAAATGAAGATGCTTTTATAGTCCTCAGGATTTCAGTACTCCCCAAGAGCGTTGTCTTAGAATTCAGGACACTGGTAATATTTTTTTATTGTTACATTCCATTTATTATATGGGAGCTATACACATGCACAGGAGGTCATGAAACAACTTCCATAAGTTAGTTCTTGCCATCCAGAAAATGGGTCCCAGATATCATCAGGCCTCAGGTCACCAGAACACCAGACCATGTTTCTGTAAATATTTACAGATAAACACATAACTTCCCTGTCTGCCATTCCTAAAATATTCAAGGAACAGGAAATATGAAACTTCAGCAAGCATACTGAGCATTCCTTCTTTCAGTGAGACAGGAGCACAGCACTCCTGTTGAAACTTGCATTAAGATTTCTTTGTTCTTGGTAACAATGAGCCTCAAGATGTTATAGCTGTCCTGTCAGGAGTTGGGATGGTTCATCAATCATTTTAGTTTGATAGAAAAGAACAGATGGTTCAAATGAGAAGCCAAAGTTGAAATTTTGGAGTAAGAGCCACAAAGAGTCACTACCAAGGAGAAGTTCTGGTTATTAGTTCAGGGATAGACACACATGCCCAACTGGTTATAAATGTACCTATAAAGTAGTACCTATTATGCCATGGTATCTACTGTAGAAACCAGAAATTCTGTAGTAGCTATTTATTCCTTCTGTAGCATTATGTGTCAGCATGTGAGAGGAAGGTAAGTCTCCTTTTAGTTTAGGGATTGTCAGCGAAACTTTAACAGTAGTCACACAGCTACATGATCAAGGAGGCCTAATTCATAATAGGAGCTGATTTAAGTGGTATTGATACTGGGTGAGTATCACATCTGGAAGAAAATTACATCACTCTATGTGGAAGGCAGAGTAAAAATGGCTTCATTTTATAGAAATGACTACACCAATATGTGTCATTCCTTAGAGTATTTGCAATGTGATTTATGCAATCTATTTTCAAAAAGGTAAATATATTTCATCTGTTAAGACTGGTCATGGCCTAAAGCTGCTTTGACCAGTAGACTATAGCAGTTTATACCATGTAAATTGATGTATGCAGACTGGTTACAGGTTGAATTCCATCCATACAAATTGTATGCTAAATCTCTTGCCAAAGTCCATGAGCAGTGGGATTCAGGTCCCAAAGAGGAGGCGTGGAGTTGGTGGGGGAAGAAAGGGACGATTCCACATCTGAGGGTTCAGCAGCTCTCTCTTTCGATCAGAATGACTCTTTATTTATATAGCATATTACTATGTAAGTCATTTGGAAAACATTTTTTCATTTCTCCACTAAATGTCCAGGGTGAAAAAGCACAATATAAAACAGACAGTCTTATCTAAAACATCTTCGGACAACATATGTCAAATCAGGAAGTCACAAATTTCCCAGAGTCTGCAAAGCATAGAACCTTCTATTTTTGCAGTCTGTGTCTAGGCTGACTACTCATGGTTGCAAGATGTTAGACTGTCTGAAGCTATTTTTACCTTAACCAAGTTATGTGTAGAATCATTTGATGTTTTCTAAAATGTAAGCTTTATAAAATATCTCATAATAAGCATTTAACTGGCTGATTATAGCGTTTTTCTGTTCCTGTTTTATAGTAGGGGCCTGTTCTTTTCATACACTCTCAGAAAGGAAGATTCCAGTATCTCATTCTTTTTCCATCAACCCACATTATTCTTATTCCCTCTATATAGGCTCAAGTATAAGGCAATGGGTATACTTGGAAGCCTGCATGCTGGCGACCAAATCTCTTAGTGGAGTTTTGCTAGAACTTTGTCAAGCAGCGTCCTCTGCCTCAGGACTTGGGCTGTTCTTTGTGCCATGGCCTATCCAATCTCTATTCTCCAATAACTCAGAGTATGACATGATTTGGATATAAGATCTTTACAGTTGTAAAGAATTCATAAGAAATAGCCCAATCTACTATTACCACTGTCTTTTCTAAAAGAAGAAATAAAATGTCAGATCAGAGTTTTGATAATAGCTATTTAAGCTTTAAAATTCAACTTTTTTGCTAACAATGTCCATGTACCCAAATTCTTTCTTTTAATCCTTGCAAGTATAATGTGTATATTCCATACAATAAGTTTCAAATGTAAGTTTGATAGGTCTGTAGGTGGAGTTTTTCTGTATCTGAAATAACCACTCAGTGTCTTAATATAAATTATAAATGTGTTGTCAATAGCTCAGGCTTGTTACTACTTAATTCTTACATTTAAATAAACCCATATTTCTTATCTAAAAAAAAAAAAGAAATAAAAAATATGGAAGAGGGACATGCAGAGGAGAGAAAAAGGTGAGACAAATAATGTCTGCAAGCTGAGAAATGCCCATGATAATGAGAGGCAGGAGAGAAGCAAGAAATAACTGCATGAGAGGAAGCAAGACCTCACCGGGACTGTACAGTCTAACTGGTAGACAAAACATGGTCTTTCAGTAATTCAGTGTGGGAATTTTGGACAGCAGCTACAGAAAACTCAGGCACACTCTGACCAATTTTACAACCTCTTCATATGCCAGTTTTGAGGACTCAACTTCTTAGGACCACACTGTTTGCTTCTAAAAGTCCAAGTTATATAGGAAGGCCACATGCAGCCAATGTTGACAAGGACAGGCTAAATGCCCCAATGGAAGCCAGAAGCAGTGGTGAATGCTTGTAGTTCAGCTAGTCAGGCTGAGGCAGAGGAAGTCTGTTGCCCAGCCTGGCAACAGTATAAGAACTTATCTGCCAGTTAAAACAAATAACAAAGGCAAGCTCCCTCCTGGCAGCATCACCATAGCCAACCAAGATCATGACCTCCCTTGGATGTCTACACCTGTTGTGCATCCAGATAAGGGCAATCACCACCTGATCACAACTACGTGAGAGATTCCAAGTGAGAACTATGCATCTAAACTGAGTCAATCTGAAGAAACCTAAGTTATGTCTTAAGTACAATTTGCTGAGGCCACTGGATGAAAGCAACAGATAATGAGAACTGTAGACTTAACAGGGTTTTAAATTTTTTTTTTCCAATTCTAACTTTCAATAATGTCTGACATGTTTAATTATTTGGTACTACTACTACTTACTTAAGCAAATTGTTTCTGTGTCCATTGGCGTGAATGGACACTGGATTTGGATCAAGAGGTATTTCAAGCATTATGTCCAGCCTGTGAACTTGAGTTGTTTTGAATACAGCATTTGGAAGGAAGGCTAGCTTGAATAGATGAAATAATTGCAAAACACACCATAAGTAATTAGAACTCAACCATTCCTTCAATATAAGAAGAGCGTATTATAATGTCTATAAAAACATCTAGCATTATTACCCTGTCACCAAGCTCCCCTTCAGCATGTCATTATTCAACTAAAAACAATTACTGCCATAATCAGACTCATAAACATATACACATTTGGGGGTGTCAGGGGACTTGGTTAGTAAGAAAGTCTTCCTCCCTTGTTTCTGGAGTCTTGTTAAGCTATGCTGGTTAATTGCAGCATGTATCACCCTGCCCTGCCAGGTTTGCTCAATTTAATCTTCCTTTGGACTGAGATTGCTATCACATCATTTACACTAATCGATATTTACTTACACACCTCTGATGAATTCTTGGCCCACCTAAGGCATCAGCACAAGGTGAGTCACCATTTCTGCCTTAGAGAGGAAAATAAATTAACCATTAAATACCAAGTTTCAAAACTGGAAAGCAAACTGATACATGAGACATTTAGCTTATTCTAAATCAAGAGGTAATCTCAATCCACACCAGAATTTTATTTCCCATTATTATTTCTTATATCATTTCCTTTTCAGATTTATTGAAGGAGTTTTTTGTCCCCATCTCCCACATTAATATTTCAAATTAATTCTAAATTTTTTATAATTGTTGCCTTAACCCAGTCATTTTGCCTATGTACAAGTTGAGGGATCCTTATGCACATAATTTCATACATTTACTAGCACACAAATTTTTCTCTATGTCTATATTTTATACTAATTCTTCTGAATCATGTATTTTTACCATTGATATTTGATTATTCAAGTCACACTGAAATGGTTAATACCAAATTCCTACACTAAAATTACAAGAAAAAATCATTTCCTCACTACAGTGGACTTCAGTATCAATTTGAACACTGGTCTGTATATATTTGCTGTTTAGTGGCCTTTGTAAGTTTACTTTACATTTAAATTATTGGTCTGCTATGCTAAACTCCTCATACAAGTTTGTGCATTTGAGGTCTTAGGGCTGTGATGGGCCTTAGAATTTATAGTGCTGCATATATAATTCATTGCTAATGTGTTTTACTGAAGGATACCTCAATGACTGAGTGACAGGTTGTGAGGAATTGCTTTCTCTGGAATTGAGTCTCATTGAGCCAATTAATGATTAATACCCCAAAACTTTGGCAAATACTCATGTGCTACTTAAAACCCATGCCAAACAGACAAATAAACCAGACAGTGCTAATAGAAGTAAGAGCTTATTCATGATAACCTAAACTAGGAGATTTCCTAAATGCATAGAAACATGATAAATAACTCTGGTAACTTAAGCAAAGGAATACAGCCATGATTCTGGTAAGCACTACTGAGACATTTGTTCAGTTGATGATTCACAAAATATTTTCAGTGATTAAAAAAAAAAACACAGAAAAGTACATAGTGAAAGGTTGGAGAGAAGGCTCAGCAGGTAAGAGCACCTACGGCTAAAATGGAGGTCTTGAGTTTGGCTCCCTGTACCATATTACATGACTCACAACCACCCATAACTACCTCCAGGGAACCCAGTGACCACTTCTGGCCACTACACACACACACACACACACACACACACACACACACACACACACACACCATGGCTAACAGATGCATGCATATAAATAAAATCTTTTAAAAATTAAAGTCCATATTGAATTATATTTCACAAAAGTTCCGAATCTCAAAACAGAATCTATATCAGAAACAGGAAGATGCAGGGTGGATGCCGATCAGAGAGTAGGATGAAGATTTCTAAGGGCAAATTGACATGTTCACAATCAAGTGAGGTACATTAGCATAAGCAGAGAACCGTGATTACTCGTAGATGATTTATAAAACCCAAAGCAAGTGTGGTTAATAAATGTTTAATGAACCCCCAAAGCCCCAAAATCATACTTTTGTTTCTCATAGAATATTTATAAAAACCAAGCACAATTTTATGGGAGAAAACTAAAATTAAAAAAGTCAAATCAACTGGGTCATAATAGTATATACATGAAACTATATTATACAAAACTTATTTTCTGCACATAATATTATTAGAACCCAATAAGATGTTGAAGACCTAGAATTGTCACATATGTTTTTATGGATGGGTAAGTTCCTACACAAGCCAATTAATGCTAAAATTACCCAGTCATTGAGCTAGCAAGATGGCTCAGTGGGCAATGGCACTTATAGGCAGGCCTGGTGACCTGAATTTGATCTCCCACACCTGTGTAAAAGTGGCATGAGGAGATGATGGTGGACATCTCCACCAGAGCAGGTCTGAGGAGTCTGAGAGACCCAGGAGGCTCTGAGAGGAGAGGCGGCAGCAGAGGAATCTGCAGATTCCACAGTATCTCTGGAAAAGCTAAAAAAAAAAAGGCGGGGGCAGGTCTTAGGGAAAGATGCTTTTTTTAAAGTGGACTCATGAAACTGGAAAGAAAGATGGTGTAGCAGAGCAGAGCTCGTGGGGGAGAATGGTGAAATTGCAAAAAATGGTGATAAAGGGTATGGAGCAGGCCGTGGGGCAGCCCTCAGGCTGCAAGCACAATGGTCGTGCCTAGTGAGCCATGGGGCAGAATCTGTTCCCGAATGCTCTGACTTGCTGCAAGATCATCCTGACTGTGGGCAACCAACAGCAGGATATCCAAGATGAGTCTCAGGGAAAGTCCACTATTTACGATGATCAGGAATTTACTATGCCTAAGAAACCTGGAATCAGACCAACAACTCGCTGCAATGAATATTTGCATGTAAAGCTGTTAGGGCAAACGTGTGTGTGTGTGTGTGTGTGTGTGTGTGTGTGTGTGTGTGTGTGTG
>CABHPP010138174.1:0-10478 GCA_902168425.1 Peromyscus attwateri | reverse complement strand
TTTAAAAGTACTCAAACAAGCCGGGCGTTGGTGGCGCACGCCTTTAATCCCAGCACTCGGGAGGCAGAGGCAGGCAGATCTCTGTGAGTTCGAGGCCAGCCTGGGCTACCAAGTGAGCTCCAGGAAAGGCGCAAAGCTACACAGAGAAACCCTGTCTCGAAAAAAACCAAAAAAAAAAAAAAAGTACTCAAACAATGGGGTTGGAGAGATGAATCAACTTTTAAGAGTGCTTGCTACACTTGCAAAGGATGAGAGTTCTTTTCCCAACATCCAGATCAGGCTGCTCACCACTGCCTATAACTCCAGCTCCAGGGTACCTGACTCATTCTTCGGGCTTCCATGTGCAATTGGACTCACATGCACATACTCCCACGCAGATACACATGCATAATCATAATTAAAAATAAAATAAATAAAAATTGTAAATACCTAAATGAGATGATATAATGACTTCTCAGTTTATATGCAGCTAACTGATCTTTCTTTACCCTCTATACTCCAGTCCCCTCAAGGGAAAAGCTCCGGATATTCAAGTATATAAGGTTGTGATGATTTAGATAGGAAAACAAATAAGCAAACAAACAAAAACTAGCTGAAATGCAGGGAAGTGTACTGGCAAGGAGTTATCTTAAAGAGCTCCCATTGCACTCTTGCAGTTTGCTCCAAAGATACACATGGAAGTTCCATCAGGTTTTAGGCCAAATATCATTAAAAACAAAGAATCTTTGTTTTCTTTCATAACTCCTGATGTCAATCTCTTTCCTAAAGAAAGTCTAAGCCCTAACAAAATGACAAAGAGCCTCAGGCCCAATAAAAACTGGATGATTTGATTTTCTACTAAAAGGCATTAGAGGGAATAATTCAATAGTGTCAGATCATTTGCTGAGCTTGCTGCTCCAAGGTAACAAAATGTGTCCCATAAATGCACCACTTGAGTTTGTATTTGGAAATAGCATGTTAAATGTCATCACTCAAAAATAGAACTCTATGGGGCCGGGGAAGTGATTCATCCACTGAAGAACTTCTATGTAAGCACTACATAAGCACGAGGACCTGGGTTCAGTTCCCAGCACCCAAAGGCTGAGTGTGATGACATCTGCAATTCCAGTGAAGAAGCTCACTGGACAACCAGTCTAGTCTGTCAGTGAGCATTCAGTGATAGGCCCTGTCTTAAAAATCTAAGGTGGGAAGTTATTTAGGAAGACATCCCATATCCACCTCTGACCCCCACATGCAAAGAACACATATACCTGCATCTGCCTGTTTGAGCACACACATACACACACCTATAGAATCATACTTTCAGAGACAAGTTGGCAACATAATCACCATGGCAATGCAGAGGTGACAAATAGCACACAAAAGTAGATTTTAATCCCTTGTCCCTTTTGGCCACTTGGGCAGACAGAAAGTTAAGAATGAACAATTATGAAGTTGTTAGACTTTTTAAAAAATGTTTTCCCATCTGATTCACTGGGGCTCCCAAAATTTCAAGGAAGCTTTGTTTTCAGATTATAACCTTCTACCCCCACATCTTTTAGAGGTTGCTACTCATCTTAAATAAAATTGTGTTTGAATTCAGCACTGATGAGGACAGAAGGTGGTTGTGACAGTATCTGGTGTGTATATTCAAAATGAATCTCAATCTGGCATTGGGTATACCTTAGAGAATTTAAAGACAATGTTGACTGAGTACTATAGAGTAAAATAATACAATCACTTCTTTGAACAAATGGTGAATTGGGATGATGTGGGTTTGCTTGAAGGGGAAGAGGAAGAGATATGAGATGATGTGCAGAAGTGGGAACACAGTGACCAATTGCTAAGCATCAGGAAAGAGACTGCTTTAGCACTTTGTGGCAAAGTAGCCTTTTTTTTCAGGGTGCTCTCTGACATATCATATCAGCATGTATAACAGAAAGGAAGAATCTCTGTATATACATGTAGATATGTGTGGCTGCACAGACACACACAGAGAAAAAGAGAGATTTATTTATTTTAGAAGACACTGGATCCCTGGAAATATTATTTTAATTAAGTACTTATTTTTCTTTCCATTTTACATAAGAAAAAATAGTAATATAGGTTGCATAGCAGTAAAAACCTTTTTAAAGAATTAAGCAGAAGGCTATACTGTGCTTTTGTTTTTGTTTTTTTTTTTATGACTGCTTAAACAAGTGTGTAGAACCTAATGAGAAGGCTAATATCTTTATTCTTCCACAGTTCTCTCTGGTTAGGCTTGCTCTTACAAAATAAGGGGTGAGGGGGAGGTCCAAATGGAGACATAATATATATGACCCAATTAGCACAACTATAGTAAACTTAGTCTCACTCACATGACAAAAAAGGAAGCAACTAAAAATGATTTATTCTGAAAGAATCAAGAGAGGCAATGTATATGAAATTAGAACCTATTTGGACGGGAAAGCATGGAGATAGATTTGGTTAGACCTCACCAAGCTATACCATCAGGCTTTGGGATTATATTTAACATGCCCAGATTTGATTCAGACAGCCATTACTATCACAGGGTGAGGATAATGGCAGAGGTACTAAAGAAGCAAAGCTCCCATCCCACATGGAAGGCAAAGGGCCATGCTTGTCTCTGTGGTGACTACACCAGCCCTGGAAACTGATGGGCATTGATCCACAGTATGATGTTTCCTTGACACTCTTTTTTTCTAGTCTTTAGATACAGGAAAACGGTTGATGTTATATCTAAATCTGATAATAGGACATGCTTTGAAGTCAGTGAGCAAGCCAATAAAACCAGGTGAGAGAAATTTTATTGACATGCACTTTTTTCCAAATGGGAGCAATAATTGTAATTATTTAGAAATAAATTTCTGCATAAACAAAGAAAAAATGTTTATATTTACTTATGGAGAGATAGTCAGAGCATGCTAGGTATTTCTAGTCATCTAATTTTTAATTTTTTTAGAATCTCAAAATCATTGATGTTACAATAATATTGCTTCTTCAATAATATTTTCTAGACTATATGGGCTAAATGTTGTATTCACCTGCAAATGATCTCATTTCTAGAAATTAGAAATAGTAATCCACATACCAACAACCATGGCATAAAATCCATCTAAGGTGGACATCATGGCACCTGAATGTATTCAAACACTGATTCGTGGCCTTTCTTGCTTGTGTTTTTCTTCCGTTAAAAGCAAGTTACCATTCTATTTTCACTCTGAGAAGAAAATCTCACAAACAGATTATGTAATAACTTCTTTTCTGACAGATGTAAAATGTTTACTCAAAATGCAGAAAGGTTCTTTGACAGATGATTCCTATTATGTTTTTATAAAATGTAAGGTTTTGGAAAATAAGAAATTAATAATTTTCGTTGCTCTGTGCTCTCCTTTTTATCTTTTGAAAAAGGCTGACTTGATTTACTATCTTAGTTTTATTTGAATTTTCTTCCAAGGATAACAACAGAAATGATTTCTTAGGCAGCAGATGTGTTTTCTGGAGCAAAGAAAATGGTAATGATAAGTTCTAAGTATAATAGTGACTTGTACTTTGCCATCTACTCTAATTATTTAGACACCTCTGTAATCAGTGGTAGTGAGCAGTAGGTGATTGCGGTGCTTCAAAGCAAATGTAACTTCTTTCATCTTCTTGGGTTGAAACAGGACGACTTGTCATTAAGCCAGACACTCTACTGGGAGGTGAGCTTCAGTTTAGCCTTCTAATCTCCCATGTGGGAGCATGCCCATTTGTCTTTGGAAAGAACATTGAAGTGAGACTGCCTTAAATTTAATGCATTCTTTGTTGTTGTTGAAGCAGCAGAGCTTCAGATCTTATATGATAGAAATATGGAAGCTCAAACCAGAATATCTTTAAGAGCTCGCTTTCACTTGTGACATAATGGGCTCATATCCTCAATATCCCTAACCCTGTCCTCTGTTAATAGCTGGACCATTAAATGCCCCAGATCTCTGCTGAATAACTTTAATTATGATGGAACCTGCCTACACATGTTTAAATTGGTGCAGAGTAGATATTGGGAACTTTTAAATGTGTTTCAGCTCTATATGTTCAAAAGGACACTGTATTTTATGACACAATAGAAGTAGAACAATAAAGAGAAGCTAGGTGAAAAGTTGATTAGGCTACAAAAATAATTAAAAACTCTTCCCATCTTTGTATAAGGGAAGCATTTTTGAATGAATGACACAGACATTCACAGGTGAAATTGTTTACCTCAAGAAATACAGAGGAAAAACAACAGAGAGCTGGAAAGAATCCATTGTTTCCAACACAGTTACCAACAAATCCCTCATACCAATATGGGAGAAAGTAGAGTACAGACAATCTAATGAACCAGAATAAAGAATAAAAAATTACAAGCATTAGTAATCATCTCTCAACAAGGTAAATTATCTCAACTCATCAATTGAGGTAGACCAGTGAATAGGATTTAAAAAAAAAAACAGATCTAGGTTGGAGAGATGATTCAATGAGCAACGGGAGAACCCGAGTTTGGATCCTAGTACCATATGAAAAGTTGGGTATGCGTGCTCCAGGAAATAATCCCCATTTGTGCTCATGAAAGCTACCTTAGTGAATAGGAAGGCAAAAAAAATGCCACAAAATTCATTATATGAATATATGAAATTGTCAATAATAATAATAACAACAACAACAACAATAATAATAATAGAGCTTGTGCAAGGGCACATCTTCATCCACAGCACTGACAGAGGGAAATAACACTAACTGGCAAACCCTAGGACATGGCCATAGACAACAGCCTAGCTCAAGCTATGAACACTACATTTAATAAGACAGACTTTGTCTCAAAGACTATGGTGGAACTATAGAAGAAGAAATTCAATATAAACCTCAGGTCTCCACATAAGTGCACCTTGTATTCAAGGATACTAGCATACATGCATGGACACAGAGATGAAGGAGAGAGGGAGGGAGGGGAAAAATGAGAGAGCTAACTATATGGCGACTCTCTGAAAACACACTACCTGAAAACTTAAATTTTTAACAGACTGGTCCCAGAGGGTTCAACAACGGAAGGGATAAGAGAGCCTTCCTTTGTACTTACACACTAAACAAATATATGCATTTCTAGAAGCACAGTGATAACTAAGGTAAGATGGCCTGTTAAAGGATTCATCTATCTATTATTGTTTGGTATAGATTGCTGTGTTTGAGTATCCCCTCAGAAAAGCCCCAAAATTCATTGAAGAGTTTCTGACCGCCGGGCGGTGGTGGCGCACACCTTTAATCCCAACTCAGGAGGCAGAGCCAGGCAGATCTCAGTGAGTTTGAGGCCAGCCTGGTCTACAGAGCGAGATCCAGGACAGGCACTAAAACAACACAGAGAAACCCTGTCTCGAAAAAAATAAAACAAAACAAACAAACAAAAAAGAGTTTCTGACCATTCTGAGAAGTAAGACTTCATTTCTGACCTTCAAAAATGGTAAGGTAATCAATGTATCTTAAGCAGCTGCAGTCTTGGTGTACGTTCTTATATCAGAGGATAATTAATATAAAACTGCTAATTCTTAGGAGCTTTAGGAAAAGGCTTAGAAAAAAATTATAATTAGAATCCCAGGCCTTATACACAGGCTAGCGAGAATGATGACACATTTGAAGTCATTTACAGGAATATTAGTGGTGCCTGGACTGGCCTGGAAGAGGAAATTGTCAATGGATAATCCAGGGAATGTGACAGCAATAGAAGCTCTAAGTGAGATCAAAACAGATCTATGTCACTGCTTTCTCCATTGAAAAGGCCTCATATTTACAACATAAGACTGAAAATGAATAGCATTATTTTACTCATGATATAATATATTTACATAGAAATAAATGTCTAATTCAAAATAATATTTTATAACCCTATAAATATCATTTTCTAAAAATGAGATTCATTTGTTGCTAGTGGAGCACACAGTCCTCTCTGTCATATTAATTAATGATATGAGAAGATGTGAGTATAACAAACATATTTCAAGGAACAAACTGATTTTTCACATTTGATAGAAACTCAGTAGGTCCTTTTATGAAGAATTCTTTTTTTCATTTTTTTATTAAGAAATTTTCTATTCACTTTACATACCAACCACAGATCCCCCCTCTTCTCTCTTCCCACCCCCCAGCCTTCCTCCCAACCCATCCCCACATTTTCCAAATCAAGGTCTCTCATGGGGAGTCAGCAGAGCCTGGCACACTCAGCTGAGGCAGGTCCAAGCCCCTCTCCCCTGCACCAAGGCTGTGCAAGATGTCACAACCTGGGCACTGGGCTCCAAAAAGCCTGCCCATGCACCAGGGATGGATCCAGATCCCGCTGCATGTTGGCCCCCCAAACAGTTTGAGGTAAACAACTGTTTCCTGTAACCAGAGGGCCTAGTCTAGTCCCATGGGGGCTCCATAGCTCTTAGTCTACAGTTCATGGGTTTCCACTAGTATGGCTGGTCATCTCCACACATTTTCCCATCATGATCTCAACATCCCCTGCCCACAGAATCCCTCCTCTCTCTCATTGGTTGGATTCCCAGAGCTCAGCCTGGTGCCCGGCCATCGATCTCTGCATCTGCTTCCATCAGTCACTAGATGAAGGCTCTATGATGACAGTTAGGGTATTCACTAGACTGGTCACCACAGTAGACCAGTCCAGGCACCCTCTCAACCATTGCCAGTAGTCCAAGGTGGGATCATCCTGTGGATTCCTGAGAGTCTTCCCTGGCACCCTGCCTTTTCCTATTCCCATGATGTCTTCATTTATCATGGTATCTCTTTCCTTGCTCTCCCACTCTGTCCCTGTTCCAGCTCAAGCCTCCCATTTCCTTATGTTCTCATCCCCCATTCTTTGCCCTCCATTACTCCCCCACCCCCAGTTTGCTCTATTTCTCCTTTGCTGGACTACCTTCGTGTCTCTCTTAGGGTCCCTCCTTGTTAGCTAGCTTCTCTGGAGCTGTGGGTAGTAGTCTGCTTATCCTTTGCCTTACATCTAGTATCCACTTATGAGTGAGTATATACTATATTTGTCCTTCTGAGTCTGGGTTACCTCACTCAGGATGATATTTTCTAGTTCCATCTATTTGCCTGCAAATTTCATGATGTCACTGTTTTTACTCTGGAGTATATATGTGCCACATTTTCTTTAACCTTTCTTCAGTTAAGGGGCATCAAGGTTGTTTCCAGGTTCTGGCTATTATGAATAATGCTGCTATGAACATAGTTGAGCATGTGTCCTTGTGGTAAGATTGAGCATTCCTTGGGTATATGCCCAAGAGTGGTATAGCTGGGTCTTGAGGAAGACTTATTCCCAATTATCTGAGAAACCACCATACTGATTTCCAGAGTGACTGTACAAGTTCCTTTCCTACCAACAGTGGAAGAGTGTTCCCCTTGCTCCACATCCTCTCAAACATAAGTCGTCTTCAGTGTTTTGGATCTTAGCCATTCTGACAGGTGTAAGATGGTATCTCAGAGTTATTTTGATTTGCATTTCCCTGATGACTAAGGATGTTGAGCAATTCCTTAAATGCCTTTCAGCCATTTGAGATTCTTCTGTTGAGAATTCTCTGTTAAGCTCTGTAGCCCTTTTTTTAATTGGATTGTTCAATATTTTGATGTCTAGCTTTTTGAGTTCTTTATATATTTTGGAGATCAGCCCTCTGTCAGGTGTGGGGTTGGTGAAGATCTTTTCCCATTCTGTAGAGTGTCATTTTGTCTTGACTGTGTCCTTTTCTCTACAAAAGCTTCTCAATTTCAGGAGGTCCTATTTATTAATTGTTGCTCTCAGTGTCTGTGCTACTGGTGTTATGTTTAGGAAGTAGTCTCCAGGGCTGGAAAGATGGCTCAGAGGTTAAGAGCAGTAGCTGCTCTACCAGAGGTCCTGAGTTCAGTTCCCCAGCAACCACATGGTGGCTCACAACCATCTGTAATGAGATCTGGTGCCTTCTTCTGGCATTCAGGCAGAACATTGTATACATAATAAATAAATAAATAAATAAATAAATAAATAAATAAATAAATAAGAGTTTCAGTTTATGAAGCATTCTTATCACATAACCAGAGTAAATGAAAAAAATGTGATGATAATTGTAGGTGGAATAATGTGAGTGGAGTACTGGTATCCTGGCAGAAGAATCAAACCAAAATTTAAGGTCAGAAGCTGGTTTCCCTGAATAGAGGGAAAAAAGAAATTTGGTGACATATTTGCTTTGAATGAGGCCATTTTACTGCAATGCAATTCACATCAATTACATTCTAAAGAAGATTAGCCCCCAAGGAAATAACTCTGCAGCAAACGGAAAAACCCAATATTCTGCTTGGGACTTTGGCTGCATTTCCTGGAAATCTAAATATGTGTTTGCATAAATCTTGACCCATATGTCTAATCTACAGCACAGTTCCTCATAAATTAGTCAATTAACATTCACTCAAATCCAGTAACTTAAGATCTAATTTCTTCCTTTTGGATATGACTATTGTGATCCATTTGTGACAGTGACTTCAAACATCACACTTGAGGTTAATGTAAAAGTTTTTGTAAAATGACCAGGAGATATGCATGATGAGTCCCGTTATGAAATCAGGTCTGAGATATCACCTCTCCATATACTTAGGCTCCCTATCAGTTTCAATCTCTGTAACTTAATTTTACAAAATTTTACATATATTATTTTTTCATACTTATGCCAACTAAGGCTATCAACAAATAACGATCATTTTAGCTGACTTTCCCATGAATATATTAATATAAATTTGACTGCAAAGCCAGCCTTTATTTTTTTTCATTTTGTTCAGATCATAAAAAACACATGACAAAGCACTCAAACAATACAAGCTACAAATCTCACATAAGTCCCTGGCTACACTAAGCTGACAATAATTGATTTGTGATGCTGTAAATAATCTAGTTATACTCTTTCTAGTACAGAATAGAAAATTCACAAATGGGTGTCTTCATGCACAAGAATCAGAAAAGGATGGTAGTTGAATTGAAGACCTTTTGATGTGACTTTTCTAGAAACAAAAGAAGCCTAGAATATCTGTGTCCTGGAAAAAAGCTTTCAGAAGTACAGGCCAAATTCCATTTATGGGTTCACCAGAAACCCAAAATACTACTGGTTTGTCAGTGGAAATCTTAGAGGCTTATTGTCTTAGCTCTACAGGCTAGAAGTTCAAGATCAATGAGAGATAAAGGCCATCAGATAGAATCTATCCCATCAATTTCTTCTAGCTTCCAGTGTCTAGACAACCCATAGCATTCTTAGCTTTTCTATCTTCACCTTCAGATGGCCATGGCATTCTTGATGTGTGTGTATGTGTGTGTGTGTGTGTGTGTGTGTGTGTGTGTGTGTGTGTGTGTGTGTGTATGTCTGTCTGTCTCTAGATTTTCATTTTTTTTATAGAGAGTAGGACATTAGCACTATCTGATTAAGGCATATATACATGATCTCATCTTAACAAACTGCATCTGCCATGGAAATTATGTTTCTAAATAAAGCCATATTCTGAGGCCTAGGAATTAGACTTCAATATATAAGTAATAGGGATAAAGACACAATTCAATCCATAGCATTTCCAAAAACAAGCTAATTGACAGTCTTAATCGGACTGATGGATATCCACATTTTAAAGATCTACTATAAATTTCAAAGGTAAGTGGTCCTGAGAAATGTTTTAAATTTCAATCTTGAAGAAGCGACCTGTAAGAGTACACATAGGAATTCAGAGATGTTTAGATACAGAATCCAGTTAGATTCTCCACCAAACATGAACTGGATTAGATACACTTAAAACCAACAAGTGAAATTAGCCTCTAAAAAGGAATGTATACATTAAGAGTATAAAGAGATGAGACTGAGTGTAGTGGTTCCTCTGGAAGCTGGGAATAGATCTACCTCAAGATCCAGCATCACCCAAAAGACACTTCATCCTACTACAGAGACGTTTGTACAATCATGTTCATTGATGTTCTATTCATAATAATCAGGAAATAAATGTCCCTCAAGACATGGATGGATAAAGAAAACATGATACACTTACACAATGGAGTGTTACCCAGCTATTAGAAAGTGAAATCATGAGCTTCTCAAGTAAATGGATGGAACTTGAAAAAAATCATCCTATGTGAGATAATCCAGACCCAGCAGACAAATATGGTATGTATTCACTTGTATGTGGATGTTAGCTGCTAAGTTGTGTTTGGTGAGCAAGCTGCAGTGTGTATAACCACAGCGGTTAGATAGAGAGTAAGGAGTTAGGGGGAGGAATAGATTTCCCTAGGATGGGAAAATAGAATAGATAGTTATGGATGTGTAAGGTGGGGGCTAGGAGGCTGGAACTCGAGGATCAAACAGGAAGGGAAGAGAAGAGGGGATGAGGGAGAGAATACAGGGAGGATAGCTAAAATTAAGGGCTATTTTATGGGTCATATGGAAAACTAATATGATATATATATGAAGGTGATCTAAAGGAAATCATGAAATAAC